>CAOLHI010006032.1:0-45254 GCA_948474755.1 Ctenosaura bakeri | reverse complement strand
ATGAACGTGTTTCTTCCAGTACAAAAACCCAGATTGAAATTTGTTCATATGCTCATGTGTAAAATATTTAAAAAACCTTGTCAAAACATTGAGTCATCATCTTTATGATGTTGTTGTTTATGGCTGTTAGAAATATAGAGCCAGCTTTTCCTTCAATGGAATATAGCCAGACTTAAGAGTAAATGCTGACAAGATTTTCAGCTAGGAAAACTCTATCTGCTACATGCCTTGCAAAAACTTGGCTTTCCAACTGGAATGCAGATCAGATTCTCTAAATTAAATATCTTGGAGAATGAATTTTGTGTTTTGATATTTGGAAAGTAAGGGAGTTATTGATTTCTTTCTGACAATACGCTATGGCCGAATCCTGCACACATTTACTTGGGGCTGAAACTCATTAATCTTAATGGGATTTATTCCTTTTTTTAATTTTTTTTTATTATAAAGAAAAAGGAACAATACATAACAGAATAAAACAAAAACACCACGTGAATAACACAAAGGTGAAAAAGGTGAAAAAGAGAAAAATTACAAATAGCTTACATTACTATTTCTCTCCAGAGCTTTTATCGTCATATACTTATTCAACATATTATATATCATAGAGATTTATTTCTAAGGTGTGTGCATAGGACTAACAATGAAATAAATTAAAATGCTACCCCAGCATTCAAGATATCTGAATTATCATGACTTACTTGAGAAAAATGCCAACTAATGGAGTGGCTAATCCTAATGCTGATTCCTTCAAAGTAGTTGCTGGCTATTGATTTGACCACCAATCTCTTCATTTGAGGAAAGACTATGTTGTTATTTGTTGTTATGCTCCTTCCAGTTCATTCCAGCTTATGGCAATCCTATTATAGGGTTTTATTGGCAAGATTTACTAAGAGGAGGTTTGCCATTGCCTTCTTCTGCTGAAAGTCACCCAGAGAATTTCCCTTGTCTCTTGGGTTTCTAGTTGAACATTGAAACCACTATACCACACCAGCTGTTGGTCTTATCTCTACCCTCTATCATTTTAGAAGAACTCAGCAGAAAACTCATCCGTGCATGGAAAGGTCCCTTCTTTAGTCCAGGTATGCTGAAGAAAGCGGAGGCCTGCTTCATACTGCTACATATGTGCACATCATTTCTAAACTATGAAAATTTTCAGGGGTTCTATCACCTATCCAGAGCTCAGTTTCTTTGGAAGAGAAGGCACTAGAGTTTTTTTGTACTATAAGATTTTTTTTTTTTGTACATACATGCTATAGGTTAAGTATAAGATGGAGATCAACAGCACTAACACTTTCTAGGAGAACCCTTTGTACCATAAGATTTCTGGCAGAATTTTAACGTGTGTTCTCACTTTCCTTTTCCACTCCAGTTCCAGCACAGGCTAACACACACATTGCCTAGCTTGCATTTACTGTTCTTCCTCTAAGATTACATTCCTTAGGAGGGGAGAGATAGGTGAGTCTTCTCTCTCTGTCATCATCTATACCTATTTAGCTCACTTCAGTTCCCACTGAAACACATCATCAAAATGTTATCAGCCATCAGTCATCTATTGTCAGGTCTTTGAGAGGTGTTGCCTCCGGCATCTACAGAGATAGCTCTTTACTGAAATCTTAGAGTTGAGATTTATGGAGTTCTCTACAGTTGGAGATATTGAAAAGTCATTCAGAGCAAGCCCAGCCTCACAATATATTGTTGTCCTGCAGCCATTCTAGAAAAGGAGGAAGTGATACTAGCTTTGTACTGGGCTCTACTTTGGTCTTCATGACTCTTAGGCCATTTATGCTGTTATAACATCTTAGGCTGTTATAGTGCTATTATTCCACTTTCAACACCCTATGGAATCCTGGGGTTTGCAGTTTAGGGAGGGGCCCCAAAAGCCTTTGAGCCCCCTCTCTGAACTGCAAACCCCAGGATTCCATAGGATGTTGAAAGTGGAATAATAGCACTATAACAGTCTAGTGCTGAAATGGCATGAATCTCATTGTGCAGCACATCTGTCCAGAATAGAAGACTGAAAATAGGCACAAACCTAGAACTGCAATACCCACTCCTCCAAAGAGCAATGGCCATGATTGCTTATCATAAATCTGGTTGTTAAAGACTTTAGACTGGGCTTCAAGATGGTAAATTCCACTTAAAAGGAAAGAAGCATTTGAGAAGTACTTTTGCATGTGATCTCTGCTTTTTGATTTATTTGAACCACCATGGCTTTCTGTTAACTTTCTCCCATTGCAACTAGTTTGAAGCCTCACTTCTCCTCTCCCACTTCCCTTTCCTGTGTCTCCCCTGTTTTGTTGCTTTTTTTTTTTTTTTTGCTTGTGCCTTGCTTACATGGGGTTTATGAAATTGTGTAGGATTGGTTACATTGTGGCTTAACAAAGAGGGAAGAAACAAGAGGGAGGGTTCTGAGCTGGGGACTATATATTAAGATCACCATAAGCACTACCATCACCACCATCATCTGAGCTATTTATAACTATATAATAATTTTATTATTACCATCTTCAGTTTCACAGTCTACTGGAAGTTACCAACAGGAGATTTGGACCATCAGTAATTCAGATTCTATCTAAGAATCTAGGTATCAGCAAGGTATTGTCACTGGCATGTTCCAGCCACTGTCACCATTAGTAATTGTGATATTGTGATCCAGTCCTTTAGAAATTCATTCAAATGTTTTGTCAGCCTATTTGGAATTGCTCCCAGAGTAGCTGAAACTACTGTAAATAAGGTTGTTTTCTTTTCCCAGAGGTGCCAAATCTCAGTTTGCAGTTCTTAATATTCCATAATCTTTTCCCTCTCTTTGCTTTCATTCTATTTGTTTGGAATAGCATTCTGTCATTACCATTGCCTTTATTATTATTTCCTGATTAACTGACAAAGCGATTAATGAGACAGGCTCGAGAAGAAGTGGAAAACACATTTTCTACCATCACTTGCAACATCTATTCATATACATTCTCCACTTACGCACACTCAATTTGTTGTGTGTGGTGATCTCCACAAACCTCACCCCCATCCACATGGCAATTAAACTTGGAAGATATCTCCCACTGACACCAATAAGAGGCATTTTTAAGCCTAATTGCCACACATGGGAGTAGGCTCGGTAGTTGGAACAGAATCCATAGAGAATGGTGTTGAAGAAAGAAGGGTGAAGACGTTTTTCACACTCTTTTTCCAAGAAGCTGCTCCAGTGTTTTTCCAGCCTATTTTTTCTATGGGAAGGTGTGAGTGGGTATGAATGGATATGATAGACAGTCAGACAGAACTCAGTGTCCTGCCTATTCCAGAATGTTAGTGATGTTGGAATGGAATCACCCCTGAAGTGACATCTTCATGATGACAGCAGAGTTTGGATTATGGGGAAAGGTGAAGTTGGCCTACTCCTTTACCATTCCTGCCAGGCACCTTAGTTATTCCTTAGGCTACAGGGGGAGGGGGGTTGGCTAAAACTGAGGGGAGATGAGGCTTCTGGATTCTTTAAGTGTCCTCTTCATTTCTCCCCAATAATTTGAGCCTCAGTGATAGGGTCTCCCACCGAACTGATCAGTGAAACACAAAACCTAACAGTGAAACTTTTGTCGTATAGCACCTGACATCCTGTCTCCTAAAGGAAAAGAAACTATCACATGTACTCAACCTCAGCAGCCAACATGAATGTTTACCTTCACATATGGCGTGTTAGCAACTGCTTCAAAGTTTATTAAGATAGAAAGGATAATCAGCTTCATGTTTGCTTAGACTACAGATAAAATGAAATTGGATTATGACTCCAAAGTGTATGGGAAAATATATTATATCAAGGGTGGGCAACTTTGGCATGTCCAAATTTTTGTTCCAGGAACTTTCTGGGGGCCATATGGTGCACCAAAGAAGCCACTCACCAAATGGCCAGATGTTCACTTTTGGTTTTGAAAAAGAAAAAGATTTTTTTTTAAAAAAAGTTAAATACTGCAGGATGGCTCCCAGTGACCTTTTAAGAAGGCAAATCATTGCTCCTGGTAGTTTCCAGGACAGGCAAATAACTCCCTTTTTCTTCTTTCTCTTTATTTAGCTACATAAAAGGATGGTGTGAAGACATCCAAAATCAAGGGACACAAAAATCAACCTTAGGTGGCCTTTTGCTCACTCCTATGTGTTGAATGCAGATCAAACTCTAAAATTATCTTTTGTTTTCTCTCTAGAATGCCAGTGGTCTCCTAAGACAAATGAGAAATGCCTCTGTGTGACCAGGCATGTTTTACAGATTTCCTCATGCTTTGGTATTACAACTGACTACAGATAGTTTTGACACGGGAGACCAGCCAAGAAAACATGGTTGGAAGTCACTAGCTTTCATGGGAATGTTTACAGGTGTGGGTGATGATGCTCTAAGATTTGGATGGACAAACTCAAAGATGCTGCAACTCAAAGATGCAGCTTCCACCATCCTTCATATTGACTATGCTAGCTAGGGCTAATGGGAGTTGAAATCCAAATAAAAACTCGAGAGCTACAAGTTGCTTGCCCCCTTTCTCAGAGCTAGTTCAGGTATTGTGAATTAATTCCTCTATTATACAGAGCAGGACTTAATAGAAAGTAGATCTGGATCTACTGGATGGTTTTAGAGTTGGTAATTTTTTTTTCCAGGTCAGATAGTGGCTTCCGTGTCAGTGGACCAAAGAACCAGTTTTGGTTCTAGATCAAATATTAAAGGAGCTATCCAAGGCACTAAACCAAGGTAGGCAGCTGCATGAGAGACAGTGGCTAATTCTTCCCAGACCTCTCAAGCTGCAACTCTGCCCTGAAAGCTCAAAGATCTCCATTTCCCTCTGCAAACCTCCACAGCATATATTTCCATATGGCAACTAGAAATGGCATTGTGTTACTTCCTGTTGCCATTTTCAGACAGACTTATCAGTCAGCTTGGAAAAGAGAAATACCTGCTAAACTTAAACTATATGGCTTCTCTGAGGAGTATCTTCTATATATAGGATTTGAAGCAGCAAGCTGAGCCTTTAGTCAACAAATTAAAGAGGTAGAGAGACAACTAGACCTAGGGACAGCCTCAAACAATATTTTAACTGATACTGCATTGATACCTTTCAAGCCTGCTGGTTATTTTTATTCACTCACAGTCCCAAATCATCATAAAGCCTTTACTCTTGCTTGATTAAATTCTTTGCCATCAGCATTATCAGAAGGAAAGTTTAGATCCCATACTCTCAATGTGAATGCCCTTGTAATACTGGTTTCTGGTATTTGCTTTCATATAAAAATCTTGGCATCTTGTTAGTAATAGTTGGAAACATAACTGCACTTTATGCTTGTGTATTTTTTTTAATCATTGTGGGGAAATTCTCTTTCTCCCTCTCCAATGACCCAGGCCATTTTTGCACTAGACTGTTCCAGTGCTATTATTCCATTTTTAACATCCTAGGATGTTGAAACTGGAATAATAGTCCTATCACAGTCTAGTGCAGAAATGGCCCCAGACTTCCCCAGACTCACCATAGCATTGCAATACTCTTCCCTCCATATTGCCATTCTTGTGCTGATGGATAGTGGGAGGAGGGATCAGAGAAGTGCCTGGTTATGTCTCAGTTGCATACTGAACATGTCATCTGCTGAGACCTTTGGAGGACCCCAGCAGTTTAGGGATATTGCCAGAGTGGGAACATAGTCAGACACTTCTCTAACCACTCCCTCCTCTAGCAATGGAATGGCCATAAGGGAGCCTATCCCAGTACAACAACAAGTTTTGGAAATAGTGACCGGAGAGCTATAGCGAAATCCCACAGGTAGATCACCTATGCTGTGCTCAGTCATAAAAGGTATATGAAATGCTCACACTTTGCCCATTTCCTTCACTCCTTAAATTATAGTTCCTCTTAGTCAAAAACTGGCAATTTTTTATTTCTCTACAATAGATGAAAATTTACACCTAAGAAGAATGAGAAAAATACCTGTCCTATCTCACATGGATATGCTGACATGCAGTTCCAGAATGGTTAATTAAAGTAAGCTTGAGAAAAATCTCATGAACACATCCATGCATGCACACACATGCACAAGTTACTCCAGAAGAGAGCGAGAAGAACATCCATCACCTCCTGTAGTTAGTAACATACACAGACACGCCTCTCAACAGTTTTCTTGGATTGATCTGCCTTTAGTCTTTTTTTAACCAAGCCTGAAGCAATGTAGTAACGGGAAAATCAGGAAACGGGTATAGATCTGTGGGTGTTTATGTGTGTATACATGTGCTTGTGTATCTTCAGTGATGTCATATACAAACCCTTCTGCAAATGCTGTGATTGGACCTATCAGAAAATACTAGGGAAAATAGACCTATCATTCCAATTACACTCCAACCCCTTCCCATCACATCACACTACAAAGCTGTTGGCATGGAGATTGAAATGCTTCCTCAGATACCTCCCATGTAGAACCACCTGTTGCTCTGGAGCATCAGGAAAAGACTTGGAAGAGCTTCAGGGTGATGCAAAGTGCTCTTGGACCCATTTGCCTTCACACCAGTCAGGACTCGCTTTGGATTGGACCAAGTCAGGCTGGCCTGCTCCAGAATTGGAACTTTGGCCAAATTGCATGTACAGCTCTGCTCCAAAAGTCTGAGGAACATTTGTCTTCTTATGTGCAATCAGATGTCTTTATGAGTCCTCCCATGACAACTAAATGTAATACTGAAAGCAGCCTTTCAACTCTGAGCCAAACATTGCTATAATGATGAGCCTGAATGAACTAGAGCCACAGATGTCAAGCATGCAGATGAAAGTCATTTTTTTGTGTGTAAATCTGTATTAAGTCAAGTAAATGTTTCTGTGATGACTGCAAATAAATATTTCAGCAATTAAGCAATATGCCCTTCATTCTTAAATAGTTAATTACATGAGGAGCAGGTTTGTTCTTAGAGTTCTTGTACTGTGGCAACAGGTACATTAATACTTCTGGTAATTCATATGCAAATGGTCACAGAAAGATCAGAACATCGATTAACCTATACAAAAATAGCAGGAAACAGGACAAATTTCTCTACCCTGGTACCCTCCAGAGATGTTTGTCAGTGGCTCTGCATTGAGAATGATGGGTCTTTGGTTCAGCTCGTCTGGAGGGAAACCAGGCTGGAGTAGTCTGAGACAGAACGATAGTCTTAAGCTTTTTTAGCTGAGAGTTCAACTTGCCATATGACATGGAATCATATTTTATTTTGTTATATTTAATCAATTTTAGAGTTTTAATGCAACCTGCATTTTGAAGTGAATTGACTATTACTTCCTACAATAATGTGCAGATTGGAACATAATTTTTCTTTAGATTTTTCAGTTTTCTAAATTTTGCAATCTAATTTCATCTTAAAATCATCCCAATATGCCTACAAATCCTGTATTTTGAGAAAAAAGTACTTGCATCAGAAAACCATATTTTATGAGGATGTACATTAAAAGCATGTCAAGTACAACTGTGTGACAATTAATGTTGAAATACTTCTGATGTGAAAATGACATCAACTCAACCTACACTGATCCTAGCTTCTAAATACCCATTTTTTCCTTATTTGATCAGATGACAACACTCATGTCATACTGAATTTACTTCCAGCCCCCCAAGCCTGACTTCTACCCTTGAAAAGCAGCAGGAAATTCCCCAGCGTTCACTAATTCTTATGCTGCCACCACCCACTGAATTCTGAATATACTGAGTTTACTTGTAACTGAACAGGACAGTGGGACCCTGTCAGTGGATTGCCAAATCTCTATGCTTAAGGACCCTTCCCTTCCCTCCTCCTTCTGAGTGAGAGAGGTCCTATCTAAGCGTGTGCCGAAGAATGGGGTAGGAATGGAGAGGAAACAGAGGTTTTACAGAAAAGCATTTATTTTAAGGCATGCAAGTAAACAAGACAACAATACACATGAGAGGCTGCCTCCTCCCAGGTACGCTTAAGTTACAAGTAGTTATAAAAACAGATACATTCTTAAGATCAGCCAACCTCCAAAATAATAAAATAATAAAAATAATAAATAATAAAAATAATAAAATAAAATAATAAAATAAAAATAATAAAAATAATAAAAAATAAAATAATAAAAAAGTGACTAACTACCTAATGTTCTAGTTACTCACATTAGGGTTCCCAGGCTTAGATGGTCTAAGAGAGGAATGAGACCAGGAGGTGAGCCTAGGGCCTGCAGCCTACTATTGGCACAGATCCCACCTCCAGGAGGTTTCTTTGTTCTCTCTCTCCACATGGCCTCTCAAGGATTTTTATAACTTCTCCTTCGAAGCATCTCGCCTCTTTCCCCTTGATTGGGCAATTCTCCCCCTCCAACCTGTGAGGCTGACCCACAATAAAATGTAACCTAACCCCAACACCTCATTAACCCTTGGTTTACCTGAAGAGGGAAGTATCCCCCTTCAGCCAAGTCTAGATAATGGAAATCCCCATTATCACATCACTGTACAGTCAAATTGTGTAGAAGATGAAATTTTGGGAAATACCATAGGGCTAACAGAAGATGCATGTGTTGAAATGCCATCTTCTTTTAATCCAAATAATCAATTAAAAGGAATTTATATTCTTCCTATCTGCACAGTCATTAAAGGCAAGGGATGTTATTGTCTACCTTGCAAAGCATTAGTTCTTCATGTTGTGGTTTTGTCTTCTCTTCTTTATTTTCCTCTTTTGCTTTCCAAAGCCAAAACAAAATAGCAAGAAGGTGGCAATGTTGTCAGAGTTATTCCCATTAATTTGATAATGTTTGTTCAGTTGAAGACTGATGGCCTAAACTACATTTTTTAAAACTGCCCAGCCAGAGACTGGAAGAAGCAGGACAGCCCAAAGAACTTTAAGGAACTTTCAATTATGCATATATACGGGGATCTTTAAGATTATACATCACAAAGCTACAGAAGTACTTTGCAGTCCAGAAAAGGTCATACTATAATTAAGCTTAGTTATATAGGAGCCTCACAGCTCTTTGTTGTTTGTGAAAAGTAATTTGTTACTGTTATCAGCCCATTTACAAATAACTCCTTATGTTGTTTATGATACTGATTTTGTCACTTAAAAGAAAAGAAGCTCATGACTAATGAAGTATGACTTAAAGCTTGAAAAAAATCCATTTATAAGGTTCCTAAAATGTAATTATGAAATAAACAGAAAATGTTACTTATTTTTACCTTCCTCTCCACAACATTGCTCTTATTCATTACATTACTTTTCAGATATATGTTCATTATGCCCTTGTTATATAACACCCAACAAGTAGTGGAGTTAATAACAATAGGATTCAGGCCCTTACTTCCAAGTTTTGGGCCAAAGATTCCTGCACTGTTGGGTTCCAAGTGCCTTCAGAATGAACTCCTGTTACAAAGATCCTGTCATATGTGGAACAGTTTCCTGAATTTAGTGAGTTAATCTCGGGTTGCTCCAGGTATGATGCTATGTGTTATAAATCATGTTTGAAAATTACACAGTTTCCCCTTTGGGAGTTATAGAAAGCTGTGTTTGGCAACAGATTCCAAACAAACAAACGACCAGTCCAATGTCATCCATACATAATAGTATACCTATTGATATTTATTTATTGGTTTATTTTATTATTATTTATTTATTTATTTATTTATTTATTTATATATATATATATATTATATTAATGAGTCACCTATTGTTCAAGGAACTTACGAAGGTGCTTTATTCCCAGCCAGGCTTTTAGTCCTCCTAATTTAGCAAAGACAACTTCAGGGCAGTCTCATGGGGTCCTCCATATGTCAGTGGACTAGTATTATTATCTTACCTCACCCCTGGCAGGGCTGATGGGAAGAAGAGTCCAATGACAACTGGAAGGCCACAGCTCCCCCAGCCTTGCTGAACTCTGACTGGAAGTAATACACAAGAGTTTTAAGGTAGATATCTTTTCCAAACATACACTGTAAAAATGGGAGATCCAACTTGGGACTTTTTTCATGTTGTTGGGATTAGAAGTAGATTCCTGAGATGTTATCCTCTTTTCTGGGAAAAATGAAGACCGTTTCAATTAAGACTCAGCCTTCTTTAGCAGAGTTCACAGATGGAAGCACTGAATCTCTTGGGTATCTCTGAGACTAGTTTTAGCAAAGTAAGGCAACAGGCAATGTGCAAACTTCTTAGTTAAAAAAAAATGACTAATTACATTTGAAAGCACAGTCAGACCTCCACATATATGTATTCTGTATCTATGGATTCAACAAAATACTGCTTGAAAATATTTTTAAAAATGCTCTGGGTGAAGGGGGTCAAAGAGCATGCTTGGCTGGGAAGCATGTGATCTGCTACTCAGCTACTATGATTTTCTGACTTCCTAACAACTGTGTAGCATGTTAGGTTTAGAGACTGTCTGACCTGAGTTTAGAGCACAAAAGGTATATGGAAAATAGGGCAAGCAATATTTGAAACAGGCTTACCAAATCTGTAACAAAGCAATTATCTACTATGTCATAGTGGTCTGTGTGCTTATGGACAGATGTTATTGTTTTTGCATGTTGTGTCCCAGACCCTACATCAGCAGATATGGCACAAAAGTTCTGCTTTCAGAAGTACACTATGACTGCCCTCTCATTAGTCCCTGGACTTACTATTTACCCTCTCATATGGTCATTCAGTGGTTAATGGAGAATGAAGAGAACTGAGAAACATCTGGTCATGTACCCCAGCCAGATGTAGAACAGTTATATTATTTGCTGAGAGCTGCTGGGGTCCTCCAGAGGTCCAAGTGGAGGAAGTAATCATTTTGCATCTGGTATGTTTTTTAAACTCTGTACTCTTCATGGGAAAGCCTATTACAAAGAAATAATGAGTCCTGGGAAGCTCTGATTATTGTGCAGGGAGGAAGAGAACAACAATAATAGAAACCACTAAGAAAGTATACTTTGTGTATGTCGAACTTGCATTTGAAAATGTCACTTAACAAAATATCATTCTGTGTATTGTTCATCACATTACTTGGGGACACATACAAGGGATCATTCCATTTTATCTTCCCAACAAATGTATTTGGTAGAGTGGGCCATACAGGAATATATGAAGCTATTGTATATGAAGTCATAATTTTTGTCCAGCTAGTCCAACATTGTCTAATTTGACAGGTGGTTGCTTTCCAAGATGTCAGTTTGACAGAAGTCCTTCCCACACACATTTCACTGAAAATGCCAGGGATTGAGCATGGGGCCTTTGGTATGCTAAACATGTCCTCTACTACTGAGCTGTGATCCTTTAAAGAATAAGCAGAACCTTAGAAGCTGCCTTATATTAGGTAGTCCAGTACATTCTACTCTTGCATTGCTTACTGAATCTGACTGGCACTTGCTCTGGGTCTCAGGCAGAAATCTTTCATATTACTTGCTGCCTGATCCTTTTCATTAGAGATGTAAGGGGCTGAAGGTGGGACCTCCAGCATACAAATCTGAGCTGTCATCTGAACAAAAGTGGTGCATCCATTGAAATGTCATGGCTCAATTGGGGGCTAAATGTAGGTCCTTCCAGACTAAAGTGGAAAGGTAAAAAACATACTAAAGTTTTCTTTTCATAAATAAAATGCTATGTGTGAAGCACTCTCTAGAGGCTTTCATGTGTAAGAACAATTTCTATCTGGCACAAAGTTGTTCTATGCTGGGCTGTAACTGACCAAATGTGCATTTATTTTCATAAAAGACAACAAATAATAGAACAATAAGTACCAGATCTGAAAGAAAATGAGTATTTTATTAATTTTCAAACTCGGAATCTCACCAACCCCATTGTAAGGATTGGAGTTTAAAACTCCATTGTTTATTATGTCATTTCAGAGGTGGCTAATTGAAATGAACTTTTCATTATCTGTTGATTTATGGCAGCTAAATGGATGCAATAAAGCTTCTATGATCTTTTTCATGCGTGTTATTGACAAAAACACTCACCAAAAGAAATGTGAAATCTGTCTTTGTATACTTTAATCCTTGGCTTTGGCATCTGTTTTGAATTTAGCAATTCAGTTGAAATGAATATAGGTACAGAAACTTGAAAACTCAAATGTATATATTTCATTACACAAAAATATTCATTTCATCACTCAGTGGTAATCATCCATGATTTATACAATCTGATTTCTTGGGCCTGACTTTGTATTATTGCAGAATTCAAGAAGATGTGTCTATATGAGAGAGCACGACAGGGATGCCAGCGCCTCTAATTCGGAGAATTCATTCTATTCAGCCATTTGAAAACAACCACATGTAGGGTACATTGGAGCTTGCAGAAGTTATTTTTTGGACTTCAGAGTAGTGCAGTGCTGGCTGTATGATTCTGGGAGTTGTTGTACCAAAAATTAATTTTTCCAAGATCTGGAATTATAGATACTGTGAAAAAAAATCCTCTTTCCCATCATGCCAATAAAGAGGCCATATGAACAGAAATGTTCTCTGTACATCTAGTGTATCTGTATAGAGAACTACACAGAGGCTGGCATCCTTTTAGTGACACATGGCAGCCTAAATCCACTTTATGCTTGCGTATGTCTATTTTGGTCATCACAGAGGATGATATTCTCTTCCACTCTTTGCAATGAACAAAGATATCCAAATGTACCCCTGTGGGAGGGCCACTGTAGCCTCCCATAGCCAAACCATGGCTGGTGGAGAGTAAAGGTGGTCAGAGAAATGCCTGGCTATGTCCCTGTAGACAGATGCAGAATAATTACATCATCCATGGAGACATCCAGAGGACCCCAGTAGATCTCAGTGGATGATGTAGCATTCTGCATCTGGCTATGGTCTTCTCCCCTCTCCTTCTAGCTTCCATGTAATGGCTGTGGGAGTGTTGAAGTGGCTAAACAATGTGTCTGTGGTGTTAAAGGGAGCAATATAGCACAGTTCAACATGTGGAATTATTACATTATGCTACACACGAAGTAATTCAAATCGCAATGAATTATTCCCAAGCCTCTTTTTACAGCTATAGAGAAATTCACTTATGAAAATAGGGGTAAGTCAAAAGAACTTACTGTTTATCATGCATAGTGTTAAAAATGTTTCCCCCCTTTTGAGTGATCTTCCTGAAGATGTTTGCTTTATAATTTACATTATACACAATTTCACAGTGAAATAGTCACGTAGACAGGATATTCAGTGAATTCTTATATAATGTATGAATATATGAACAGATGTTGTTGTGAAATTATCATTGCTTCATTAAAGAAAGCTATGGGTGACATAACTAACAGTTTTCATCTTGATCTTAAAAGAAGGGTTTGGGTGCACCTTGCAGTGATTTTCAGTGGAATGTGTTTAGATACAAATACTTAGATCCATAAAATCCTGGACATCAGACATCCACGTTCAGTCTGTATTTCTTTTTAGTTTCCAGGTTGGAAAGAAAATCTCGCCATTCTCCCTTAGTTGCTTGAGAGGGACAGCTGTTGAATCTGCCACTGTGAGAGTAGCAAACCCACTCTTGATTTTATGTCCGCTTTTTCCATAGTTGCTCTGTGTTGAACAGAAACTGCTGAGTTTTCTTTGGATGAGATAACATCCACTTCAGCTCTGAGCACCTGAGGCAGGAGCAGTGGTAAAATGAAGAGTGGATTTGTTTTCCCTACAGTGGTAGATTAAATGGCCACCCCTGGATTCATGTGAAACCAAAAAGGCCACTTGGAGCACCAAACAAAATATTATTAACAAATTAATAATCAGCTGCACATTTACTGTACTTGTCTTTCTAAAGTATTGTCTACTGGAAACCAGTATGCAGAATTGACACTGGGGATATGGGTGGCCGCAGAGGGTCTAATGCTGCACGTGCCCCAGCTTACCTTCCCCCAACCTCTGCATGTGAGTGTGTATGCATGTGTATGTGTATGTCACCGGTTCACTTAGGGTGACCGGAAGGAATATAGGCCATTTCCGCAAGGGGTTTTTAAAACAGTGCAGTCCGTCCTCCAAGGAGGAGGTCTGCACCTGGGAGCAGACTGGGTCAGAACTACTTAATGTAGATCTGCACCTCAGCTTGCTCTGGAATGACCCCAAGTGGTCGTCCAGCGTGCTTTTGAAAAACCACTAAAAACAGGTCTTTCAAAAGCATGGAGCACACCACTGCGAGCCTGCAATCTGCCAGGGGTGGGCTTTAGGCTGGCGAGCTTCAGCGGTTGGTCAAGACCCTCGACCAACCGGAAGCCACCATTTGGGATGCTGGAGCAGTGTGTATCAATGAGCACACACTGCTCCGGAGCAGCGTGGACCAGACCAGGGAGCCAAAAAGTCCAGTAAGTAGCGGCGCGGGGCGATTCTCTTTCCCCGTGCAGAAATGGCCATAGCCTACAGCAGCAGATATTTATTGGCAGTTTCCTGTCCAAGTACTAACCAGGGCTGACTTTGCTTAGCTTCCAATGGGATTTGGTAGCTCTGTATATCACACTTTTTCAAGACTGGTGAAAGTCATACCCTGTTTTGAAAGAGGGATATTTCTGGCTCTAAATGGATATGGCTTAGGGGCATAGCTATGGGAGAAGGTGACAAAATAAGAGCATTGCCACCAGGCAAGAATTCTGCCTCCAACAAATATTTCTTTGATTCCCAAATTTTAGCTTTGCAGAGAGTGAAACACTGAAAATCGTTCATTCCTAGAACTCTTAAATTACTGCGTTTTGCATTCTCTTGGTAACTTTGCCTGCTTTTTTCCCCTGAACCCCTGAACATATAACACACATGTACATAGTGCACACATATAAAAAAGGAAGGGAAAATGCGAATGACATACTTGACTTCTGACCCCTCAGAAAATATGTCAGAGAATGCCTATTTGTAGCAGAGCAGTGGTGTTGATTAAGGAGCAAGACACATGGCTTAAAGGAAAATAAACTAAAGCTTTATTATAGGAACTCCATACTGAGATAGGAAAGTTATTGGGTACTGTCTAGTCTAGCTGCGTTCTGAGGGAGAACTGGGAAGAGAGCGGAAGGGTCCTGAGAAGGAGCAGAGAGACATCCCTAAGAGTATCAGTTTACACTACAAGGGGATCAGGATAGGTAGAGCCAAGAGGGAGGACACTTTGGGTAACACTCACTCACTCACTCACTCACTCACTCACTCTATTACTGCTGTCCCAGTGCAAGGCATTCTGGGTTCTTCAATGCTAAGCGTTATTGCACGTCTAACAAAATACTTATAACTAGGACTTTGTTATACTTCCTCTATGGTTTTCTAATTAAACAAAATTTGCACTACATTTAACCTCTTCTTTGGCAGTTATTTACTCAGACTCCAAGATGACACATAGTACAAGATGGAGTTTGGTTAGGAAAAAGCAATGCTTACACTCTCTTTTGTAGAGGGTACACCTCATGGCTCTGTATAAAGAAGTCCTCAGTGATGTAGAACTGAATTAAGCTAGCTCCCAACCTTTGTTAAAGTGTTGGCTTTATACAGTCTTCAAATCAAATCCAAACAAAAACTTTGCTTGTAGATTTACGCTTATAAACCACCCAAATACCAGGGGTGAGAAATATATATTACAGGTAATACAGGTTAAAAGAAGCACCCATATTCTCTACTGTCTGCTTTGCTTTTTAAACCTGACTACTTAGTTATGTAATGTGTTGCTCAGTAACATCTCTTGGCCCAACACTTTGACATACTTTGCCAAGCTGCAGCCACACTAAAAGAGAAGTGGACCAGAATCCTGTATGGTAAACACATATGCTTAAGCACCATAGTTATGGTGTTACGCAGTGAATCCCAGCCCAGTGCTACTTATTCCCACTTACTAGGAAGCAACCACTACAACTGATGGAGGTCCTTTCCTGTCATTTGAGAAGCAGCCACTTTCTACCTCTCCCCTAAGTGATCTCTGGCCCTGGTGGAGCCCTGCCACAATTCCCATTGTGCTGGAGATCACTGGCACCAGGCAAGGTGGGGATATTAGTCAGCTACTTCTTGGATAATAGGGGGACAGATCCCATTGGTGACAGCAGCTGCTGAGTGGTGACTGGAGGACATTCACAGTCCCTATGTAGCCCCTAAATTAGGGGCAACATAGGTATTATGAATATGCAACAGTCATGAGTGAGTAACTCTCACTTATGTATTGGTAATTGACATAAAGGATTCTGACTTGGGTCTGTTCAGGTGGTGGCTGAGGTGCAGGAATATGACATTTCCAACCTCCTGTCACCAGGGAGCAAGGCTACAACAAAGAATTGCAGTAGGGGTTCTACCTCTGATTGCTGCAACTTCACTCAGCTGGAAACATCATCCTCGTGCCTCAATAACCAGCAGATCTTCATCTCTTGGTGCAGCTTCTACCTGGTAAAGTAGGTTTGGGAAGGCAATAATCACCAATACACAGTGCTAGCATATATGGAGCAGCTACGAATCTGTAACTCTGGGGTTTATGAATTTGTAAGGGCAATACAGAATGCCAGCCAACATTATTAAAGCCTATTTCTCAAATGTTATCAAATGACTGATTTATCACTCTTGAATAGCTCTTACCTGTGGTGATTTCAACCATAGTAGCAAATCAGGCAGGGAACTTATATGGAAAAGAAAATATGTTTGATTTTTATCCAATCAATTAGGGCAAAAATCAAGGCTGATATTGGGAAAGGAATCTAAGCAAGTAAATTTGTAGGCGCTGAATACATAGGGATGGTTGTTGTTGTTGCTCAAATTGTTGTTTGTGGTTTTGCTCTAAAACAAACGAAAAAGAAAGAAGTAAATTCTGTTATGAAATGTTAGCTTGTGACATTAGTAGCAGGGCTTTATTTATTAATTTGTTTGAATTATATTTTGCCTTTCTCCCAATATGTGTCCCAAAGTGGCTTACAATAAAACGAGCTAAAACAATATGTTTTACAGAAGTTAAAATGGCATTAAACAATTGATCCCATTAAAACACTAGTTTAAAACAATTTAAAACACATTAAGCACACATTAGACATGCAAAAGTATTCTCTCTGTACATTCTTTTACTCCAACCAGTTAAAGCCTGAAGATCTGTTTGAATAAGAAGATCTTGCCTGCCAGTGAAAAAAGCACAGAGAGGGGACCACCCATAGCATTCTGCCAAGTGTGGCTGTTCTTGCATTGCAGGAAATGTGCCAAGCAATTGTATGCAGGCTAAACATGTTTTTGCTCCATTCAAGATTTGGAAGTAAGTATCTATAATTCTAAACTTCAGAAAAATCCTTTTTTTTTTGTACCACAGATACCCAAATCCCTCAGCCAGCATGGCTGCTGTCCAGTTTTTAAGGTGTAAGTTGGCTGCAAACCTGAATGGCCCAATGGAACCACAATAAGCTGAGCAATTTACCACCTCCCAGACCTAGTATAGAGCTTCAGAAGCCCCCACACCCATGACTATTTATTCCTGGAGGACAGAAGAGGAGAGGGCTATCAGAGAAGCACCTGACTATGTCCCCATAACCAGATGTAAAGTGATTACCATTCAGGTCCGCTGGGGAAGCTGTATGCTTCTGCAACCCCCCTCCAAACATGAATGACCATGTGGGGGGTGTTCAGCAGATCTACTATTGGTCCAGGGGGAGTTTTTCACTGCAAGATGGCAAGGAGAAGAAAGGATTACCAACCTCCACAGCAACCAAAAATAGACATAGGTCTGTGTTTGCTATTAACAGGATGACAAACAGTGCCTGTAACTTAATGAGATATAATTCAAATCCTTCTGTGTCATAACTGTAACTTCTAAAGTTATTTTAGGGCTAGGAAAGGAATATCAAATAGGTCAAGTGCTGGCTTGTGCTATGTGCTCTGCTTCTGCATCCTGCTCTGTTGTGTACTTCCACATACTAAATAGCAAATAAAAATGTCCTTGCATAGAGGAAACTGGACAACAAAAAACAAAATAGATAGGGGAATTTTTTTTAAAAAAAAATAGGGATAATTTCAACCATGGGCTGCAGGGATATTATCAATATGTCCATCTGGAGGGGTGCAGGTCCAAAGAACTATCTTACCAAGTGATACTTTTGATGTTTCCCTGCACACATAGTAGTTTTGTTTCCCTCTTGGAAGGATGGAGAATCAAGAAGGATGGAGCCAGCCTGACTTTCCTTGGGAAGAAGTTCTACATCCAGGGTGCCACTACAGCAAAAGCCTTGTTGCATATATTCACCAAGTTAGCTTCTTGGAGTGGTGGGCCATGCAGCAGGGCCTCTACTTAGGATCTCACATTCCAGGCAGGTTCATATAGGAAGACGTGGTCTCTCAAATATCTTGCCCCAAGTTAGTGAACAATGAGGAGGCGATGAAATGTGAGAGGATCACCCTCAGTCCTAACATCAGAAAATGCCCCTCCCCATATCAGCTATTCTGTCTACTGTCCCAGATTGAAGATGTCACAATACATTGCTGTTTCCCCCACATTTTGAAGACGAGTCCAGAAACTGTGGCAGTCTGTCAAAGGCCAGGAGAGCTAGCAATTAAAAATGTAAACAAGCCACTTTTAACCAGAGTTCAGCAGAGGTAGAGCAAGTCACTCAGACAGAGCTCTAGCCCTATTTAATCCTTAGTCTAGGATTCTTTGTTGCTAAAAGAACATGAGCATGACAGTAGCCCAGGGATAGAAAAACTCTGCTGCTCCTGATCTTTTGGACTATAACTCTCAAAATCTCTTTCGCCTTTGACTACAGTGGCTTGGGCTTGTGGGAACTGAAATCCAAACATCTAGAAGGCCAAAAGTTCTGTATCTCTGCTCCAACCTAAGCACCACTTGGAACTTTTCTTGCTCTGAAGTCCTTGTTTAGGCTTTAGGTGCTCTCAGTCTGTGAATGCCGCTTTGGACAGAGATAGAGAAATAACTAGGCATAATATTTGCAGAGGGCTGTAGGCAGATGTGGTGCTACCATAGAAAATTGCCGGGTGATACAGCCGTTACTGTAGATGTTACATGGACAGATACAATAACAGGAAAAGCAAGAGGCGAGCTTAGGTTTTAAGAATGAAAGGAAAACAAGGAAAAAGATCAGCAATGAAACAAATGTTCTTGCTACCAATAGAAAATAGAATGACTCCATTCTTCGATAATGAAAACAATACAGAACATTGAAACAATTTCCTTCTTGCTCATTCCTACCAGGTATAGATATTCGGAACACAATGACAGAGTTCTTAACCTTTTGGTCTTTACAGCGGTGATTGGATAGAACAGGCTCTTTTCTGCAACATCTCTGCACAGAGGGGAACAGTAATCTACTCTTAATTTTACCACTGCTCCTTCTGCAGCTGCTTTGAGTTAAACAGGAGCTCTTCTGTTGCTGGACCCTACCCCTTCAGAGACTGGGCATGGATAGAGAGCCCACAAAACATCTGTAGGAGAGCTGGCTGTAAATGAGTAGATTTGCTGATCCTAGGATGATGAATCCCCTGGCTGATCTTGTCCCCATGGCAAATGTACCATGTTCTATTCTAAGACTGAGAATGAGTGTCTGCTCAGATGCTATTGAGGTCCAGCACCCATCTCCTTTAGCCAATGTGGCCAAGAGGTAGCCATAATGAAAATTTTTCATCCCAAAGAACCTTTCAAGGGCCACAGGTTTCTCACTCTCCTCTAGCTTTTAGATCTGTCTTTTCCAGTGTTGTACAATCCTGACATGTTACACTTTAAACCCATCCCTTCCTACCATCAGGTTTGTAGTACCACAGATATGGAAGGTATCCCTACAGACAGGTTGACTGTGGATAATAGGAGTTGGCATCTAGACAACACCTATCAGGTTTGGGGAGGTTTCATTGGATAATAGGGCCTGAATCTAACTACTAGTCAAAATTAGAAGAAAGTCCTTGAATGAATGGGATTTACTCAAGTATCAACTCGCATTTCTGTAACTGATTAATTATGTCTCCTCTAGATGAGGTTACCAGTAGGATTCAGGTTTATGTGTTCAAAATTAACGAGTGAGAGATTTTTAAATACATTATTATTTTAGCAGCAAGAAACTGACACTACATTTCTACATCATCGGACAAAGCTACAATAACAGAACTCCATTGTTGTAGTTACATCTGCTGACACCACTTTGCAAAATCTATCTTTTAGCCTGGCAACTCTTCAGCCAAAACATTTTCAAGATGCTAGAGATCGGGGTACCAGGAAACAACATCTGAAGAGCTCTTCTGGTTACAGCACTTGTCAAGAACAGGCAGCTGGAGAGACCCCTCATCTCAAGGCACTGCCATGACGAGGAGAGAACGACAGAAGTCTTTTCCAGTGCTCCAGTCTGCCAGTTCTCAGAAACCCTTTGGCAGAAGTGCTACCAGGTTGAATACATAGATTTTTGGGGTCATGTTGATGAGCATAAATGTGAAACCCCACCAGTAATGAGATTGCAAGTCCAGTCTACAACTTTGAAGCTGCTGAACAGGACGACAGCTGCCTGAATTTTTCTAGAGATTTTGGCCCTTTCCGCATGTTACCCTGTGTGTTGGGGGTCCTGGGAGGGGCGCCCAAATTACCAAATAAAAACACAAGATGGGGGAAATTAGCTGGAGCACTCTCTTAAGCTAACGAGAGGCAGGGTAACTTTAGCTGGGATCTTTAACTCTGTGTCTACAGCGTCAGGTCAGAGAGTGGTTAGACAAGTTTTAAGGCAACAAATAATATTTTTATTGGGGACAAACAACACGAAAGACACGACATACACTAACTGAGAAATAGAAATGGAGAGTTTCGGGGAATGAATAAAACGACACCTGTTCATGCAGTCCTGGAGAGAAGTGGAGGTTGAGGGGAAGAAAGCTCAGCGCGGTTTGCTGAGGGGAGCTCATCAGACTGAACGACAGCAAGGTGGCATGGAAGTCCAGAGTGATCTGAGGAAGGCTCAGAATTGGGGACTTTTTATAGGGTTGATTTTACCTACAGGCCATGCCATGCTCGGTGAGAACAAAGGAAATTTAGAGCGGGACAAAGGCGCTGGAAAAGGTTAAGTTTTACATGATTAGCTTAGCACTGGATGACAACAGTATGGCCAGTATGCAAATGGCCCAGCATAAAGGAATAGCTCGGCACTTGGCCAGTCATCTTTGTGTAAAGTCACGCTGAGCAAGGCGGTTTGCAAGAAGGAGTGGTCCCTTAAGCATCGAAGAGGCATTAAGTTGCCTGCCTAAATGAGGTTTGGAATGTACAACCATTAACGGCCGCGCCTATTATGTGCTTGTCCGGTGGCTCTTGCAAACACGTGGAGTAGGGTGGCAGAGAAAGGTCACATAAAGGCGAAATAAGTTTGATATCAAGAGATATCTAGTGCTCTCACCAGACATAGCATAACCGTAGTAACACGCACCTTACCTTTTTTCGGTGCTGGGGTGCGGAGATCGTGTGAGCAGCCTCCAGCGAGAGGCTCTCGCATCCCTGCTGCTTCAGCTCTGCACGAGCTGCCTGCTCCTGAGCAGGTAGCACAAGAGCCCCACCTCTCCCTTTCGCAGCTCAGTCTGAAAGTTTCCCAGGCTGCGCTGGGGCAGGAAGAGTGACTGCCACGGCTCCAGAGGCTCTGCATGCACAGCAAGTCTATGTGGGGCCCTGGAGCAATGCGTGATTGTGCACCATTTTCGGCTGAAAGCAAAAAATGAAAAAGTGCACAAGCGGCACCTGCCAGACCCTGGAGCATCACATGATTGTGAGTGTGTCATACAGTCACAATCACGCAATGCTCCAGGTGCCTTTTCGCAGGGCAAATGCCATGCGAAAAGGGCCTTTAACCTGAACAAAAAACAGGATGTTGCCTATCCCCTGCCTAGACATAAGCTGGCAGCTGAATCTTATTTTTGCACTGGAGATGGTATGAAACATTTCTGAGGGCAAAAAGATAGTTTAGTCAGTGTAGGTCAGACTATGTAGCTCAATTAGCTTTGCCCTCCACCACTTTGCTATTTCTCTGTTCAAGATTTGTAAGGGTCAACCCAGTTTATCCCAGAATACAGTTCCTAAGGTATGATACCTAATCGATGCCACCTATGAGCCACCATTTTGCATCAGGACTGTGTTTTTTAATATATTTGAAAACAACAACTTTAGATCTACAGAGTCTGAAGTTTACCCAGTCTGAGGAATAGAGTGGGCTTTTAGAATAGACAAGCTTTCCATTCCTTATCTGAAAGCAAAGTGTGTAAAAATTCCCAGTATGCCCAGTCCACATGGCTGTTGCCCATATTGACTGGGGAGATTTTGGGATTTACATTGCAAAAAGCAACTTGGCTGAACTATTCCAAAGGAATAGAGAGATAGAAGTGGTCCTCCATCCTAAAATTTTCTGATGTGGTTTTGTTAAATGTGGAACAAATTGGATAATGGCTAGGAAAATGGAAACCAACAGGATTGTTTCTCTCTCTCTGTGTTACACCCTTTAGCTGGTAGCATTTTAGGCCACAATTACCTTGGTCCTCCCTTTTCCCTGAGGCATGTGCCCAGTACTAGCAACCAACAGGCTGTGTTCCAGGAAAGAAGCAGTTCTTTCTTTACTGGCAGCACTTGATGCAAAACAACAAAGCCCTGTTCCCCCATCCCTGGCAGTGAGAGTACAAGACCTGTAGTACTTATGCAATCATTCATGTAACAAAGGCCATATTTCAACTGCAAGGTGTTTCACAGCAACAGCTTTCTTCTAGTTGGAATGACACAGGTATTTATTGCAGGAAATCCCTTGCAAGAAATATCTGCCTATTACAGAGAGCAATAAAATCACATTTTGCCTTGGGCATAATTCTTCCTTAGGCTGATCTGCAAATGTCTAGAAACAGAAACATGAAAATGCTTGCTAAGTAGCAAGAATTTTCTGCAATGGCAGTGATGTTTATAATAATATGTAGTTAAGAAAATACTGACAAAAGATTTATAGAGGATAGTTCAAGAGACATAATGGAAATAGCTCTTAGGTAGTTAATGGACTTTTGTGCCGGTGGGAGAGAAATTCTGTAACATATATTAGGTGATTTATTTTCTTTTGGATGCAGTCCTATACACACATGTATTCAGAGTAAGTCTTATCAGGAAGAGTTGGGCTTATGTCTGAGTAGACATGCATAGGGTTGCACAGTGAACACTTTTGTTTTCAATAAGCACCTGTATCATATGCATTCATTCTTCTTTGGCCATTTCCGCACTAGACTGTTATAGCGCTATTATTCCACTTGCAACATTCTATGGAATCCTGGGGTTTGCAGTCTCGGGAGGGGCCGGCTGGCCCCTCTCGAAACTGCAAACCCCAGGATTCCATAGAGTGTTGCAAGTGGAATAATAGCGCTATAACAGTCTAGTGTGGAAATGGTTTGTCTTAAGCCTATAGTGATCTAGCAGGTGTAATAACTACAACTGAGCCCTGTTTATGCAACTTCCCCAGTATCAGCTTAGACAGTGGGGACGGTATCTACAGTGTTATTACTTTCTCTTCAAAGAAAATGGAAAAATGCTTTCTGTCCACAATGTGAAAATACATGTTTATTGTCTATTTTTTTGTAATTAATTTTTTAGAATAATTTTACAGTGCTTTTATATTAATTTTAAAAGGTTTGAAAGACACATATTTGCATGCACCATGTCTGAATTTCAGTCTATAACCATTTCTGCACTACACTGTTATAGTGCTATTATTTCACTTTTAATGTTGTGTGGAGTTCTTGGGTTTGTAATTTATGGAGGCCAAATTGATCTCTGGCTGAGAATTCTAAATGCCTCTCCCTCAACTGCAAACCCCAGGATTCCTGTGACAAATATTTCTGTGCTAGCCCAACTTAAAGACAAGATGTGGTAGATCACCAAAAGAACAGCCTTTATTTCCTCTAAGTACTATCGATGAGTATGTGTTGGTAGAGCAGAGTAAGACGAATCTGATGGTCCTGGAGGTCAGATTTTCATTGCTTACCACCCACCACAAGCTACACCAACTCTTGAAATACCAAATTAGAAGACAACCCTCTGCCCCAAACCTGGAAGTATCTAGATGTCCACATTCCATTTGAGCTTTGGGCTGTGGAGGTGAGAGAAGGTAAAACCTCTTTTATGTTAAAGCTACTCATCTGGAATGGCTCCATGAGCCAAGACTGGAAAATCTTGAACTGTTTCAATGTCTTCATTGTCTGCTTTAAAGTTATGTAAATCATATGTTATCATTATTTTGGTTTTCTTAATGTTCAGCTCTAAATCTACTGTTGTACTTTCTTCCTTGACTTTCTTCAGTAATCATGTCAAATCTTTGCTTTTTTTTGCCAGTAGTATGGTGACATCTACATATTTTAAAATGTTGATTTTTTTTGTCCAGTTTTCATGCCTCCTATCCCAAAGTCTAATCCTGCTTTGCATATGACATGTTCAGCATACAATTTTTAAAAAAGTTATAAAATGCAGCCTTGCCTGACCCCTTTGGCAACTAGAAATCATTCTGTTTCTCTGTATTCTGTCCTGATGATAGCCTCATGTACTGAATACGGGTTACACATCAGGGCAATCAATCTTGCGGTATTTTTTTAAGGGCAAGTCATAGTTTTTCATGATCCACACAATCAAAGGCTTTGTTATGATCTATAAAGCACAAGCTGATTTTCTTCTGAAATTCTTATCCAATTAAATTTGCAATACGATATGTTTGCAATACAATACCTCATGCCTCTTCCTTTCCTGACCCCACCTTGGACATCTGGCATTGCTTACTCCATATCTGATCAAAATCTTTTTTGTAGAATTTTGAGCATGACTTTGCTTGCATGGAAGATCAATGTAATGTTCCAATGGCTACTACTAGCTGTTTAGAGTGTATATCTCTTTATAGTTTGTTGTTCCATTTCAGGTGCAATTTTTGATAGGAAAACACCCTTTTAAGTTATCTTTTAGTGTCATAATAGTGTGACCAGAGGTTAGAAAAGAAGTTTCCTTGAATTACAGCTCCTAGAATTATATTGAATCCTACTAGGGATTCTGGGAACTTTAGTCCAAAAAGTACTTTTCCAGGCTCTGTGGGTGACATTTTCAGAATGAGGCAAACATTAGCACACAGATTAATATCAATGTAGCCTTTGCTAACATATGGGGGGATAAATATCAAAAGACAGCAATACTCATCTTAGGTAGCCGATCATGTAAATACTGTATATTGCACCATTCATATGATTTTTCAGTAGTTGCATTTTCCCACTTCTACTGCAAGTAGATTTTCAATAAGCTGCAGTGGAAAGTATCTCCCTGGCCAAGACTATAAAAATAAAAGTACAAGAACTAACAGGAGCAAAAAGATTGTGGCAGCCTATTGGAATATGAGGATTTGCACGTTCACTGTGTGACAACTTTTGAGAAATTGCTGTATTTGTTATTCGTATCTTTGACTATGATTGGTTAAATAATGGCTGATTGCTGGACTAAAGGGATGGACTTGTATTATAAAGCTATTTAAGAGACACCCATCCCCATCCCCTCCATGCCCCCCCCCATTCAAAATGCTCGTGGAAATGAAGCATCCTCTAAAGAATGAAGGAAAATAATCAAATGAGGTGGAGAGGATGAATTGTGTTCATGTACCAATAACTGCAGTGGAAAATTCATATTCTGTTTAAAGTTTTCCTGTACTTTAATATAGAATGTGCAAGAAACTTATTCTCTTACTTTCTTTGAGGATATTCTCTATTAAAGATCAGCATCATGTTCTGCTCCTGTATTGTTTAATTTTTTTTTCATAATAAAAAATAAATAATTTTTTTTAAAAAAAATATAGTTGCAAAGAATAGATTTAAGAATGAAATTATTATAGCAATAATGAGTACAAGGAGATACATGATAAAAATATATAATCAATGTGATATAAAATATGTGAAATAAGTATATGATGATAAAGGATCTGGAGAGCAATAGTAATGTAAGCTGTTTGTGTTGTAATTTTTCTCTTTTTCACATTTCTGTTATTCACGTGGTGTTTTTGTGTCATTCTGTTATGTATTGTATTATTTTTTTCTTTAATAAAAAAAAATTTAAAAAAATGTTCTGCTCCTGGCCCATTCTTCTTCTTCTTCTTTTTTTTAAACACACTAACAAGCACTCTTGTTTATTTAGGGATATGATGTTCACAAACAGGATTAAAATTCAAAGATGAAGCCCTGTAAGTTAGGTCAGAAGGCAAAAGGATCTTGTAGCACCTTTGAGTCTGTTAGTCTCAAAGGTGCTGCAAGATTCCTTTGCATTACAAACAGTAGTAATTATATTTGCCATGTAACAATACCACCTCTACCGCTATGGACCTTTCATAACTTTCATTATGATTTTAAGTGATTCTCTCAAAGATACGACACTTGATTAAATCAATATCATTAACAGTATACTATTTAGGTCTATGGTTCAAGATAGGAACGCTGTAACATATAGCATTTTAAGAAGACAGGTTCACAGTCCTGAGGTGCTTACAGTTGGAATGAAAATGCAGATCTTTCTTGTATTTCAGTTAGATGGGCTTGTAGGTGAATGTGGCCATATGCTTTGATAAATGCAGTGGCTAATTTTAATTTTATACTAGATGCCTTCCCCCAACCATATAGTTCAACCTTGAAAGTCCTTGTTTATGTCTGAAGAAGCTTTTTGCCAATCACATGTTCATTCCCACAGATGCCTAACTCATCAGCACCTTTATAATTATTTCAGCAGAAGAGCAGAAAGTCATCACTCAGAATATAGGAAATGCAGTAATTACACCCCACACTCAGTGACATATTGGTAGTGTCATTCAGTACTATCTTTCAATGGCAGGCCAACAGATAAACAGACAGATGTAAAACAGATGACCAGGTGGCATCCTGCTTAAGATAATTTAATACAGTGTGATTGCCTGAATAAAATAAATCCTGACAGCTGTAGTTCATATATACACTTTGTCATGCACACTTCTGCATTATTTGCAATTGCCTATTATGGTAAGGTGTCTATAATGGGCATCTCTTTACCTTATTTACACATCCTGATAACAGATTGTGGCTGAGAGTCTGTATCAAGGATGCAGTTAGAAATGTGTAACTATATAACATTTCCTAACCCATGTCTCCAAACCTGCCTTAACAGTCAGCAGCGGCACTGAATAATACAGGTGTGTTCTGCTAGTCATTGGGGTGCTGCAGGATGACATTTCCAGCCTCCTCCTGCCAGAGAGTTGTGGTGTGACAATCAGAAGCAGGCTTCCTCTCACAACTCCTCACTGCTAAGATAGGTTTGGGAGGACATTTGCAATTGTGGCAGTAATATCATATTCATAAACTTGATTACTGAACAGTTATAAATACTTATGTCGAGCTCAGAAGGATACTAACCTACGTAAGTACCATGTATTTTATCTGGAATAATAGTCTTGTCCTTACTCCATGGCAGTGGTTTCCTTGTCAGTGGCTATCCAAGGTACTGATCTGTTTTGGAGCTATGTTTTGTCATACTGGATAGCTCCTTTACAGTCCAGAATAGAACCTGGAATGGATTCACTGTCCCATTGACATGGACTCCGACATGTAGAAGCAATGGTTTGTCACCTTCCTGTGTGGTTTGTCTGTGTATGTAAGGAGAGACCTTGAACAGAACTAAAGTACCCCTGCCTAAAGACAACCACTGAGATTTGTAGGCTGAGGCCAGAATAGTTACACTAATATAAAACCAATGCATGCTTATAACATGGATATTACGGAAGTTGCATTGCAACGGCAATACATTAAACAAGAGTGAAGTTATGATATTAGTACAAGAAGTAATTTGTTCTAATTATTTTCAATATTTATTTTGAAGGAATTTTTAGAGGCTTTTGAGAGGAATTTTTCAAATTTAATGCCATTTCTTTATCAATCTTAAGACTTTTTCTTTCTCAAAAAAGTTACAGAGAGCAACTGGAAGCAATGAGCAGCTCAAAAGTAATTTCATTATTATTATTATTATTATTATTATTATTATTATTATTATTATTATTATGGCAGAATTTACTTGGGGATTTATGTCTTCATAAGTGGGAATTTCTGGGAAACAGAACTGAGCAGTTTTGCAACACCCATATTCAGCAAAGGGCTGCTGTAAGTTACTACATTAAAGAGTCAATGCAGTGACCATTGTACATTGGGACTGATGCACACCAAAACCAACACATAATTGAACTGATGTACATTGGGACTGGTGCACAATGGGACTCAATTTGCATCCAAACAGATACACAACAAGAGAGATGTATAAGAGGAGTTTTGGACCATCACCTTTTCCTATTCTCTTTGAGAATCTAGGAATTGATGAGGTATAATTGGTTAATGTGGCATGTTACAAGCAGTGTCACTTTTTGTAACTGAGCTGTTGTGATCCTGTCTATGGTGATTTCGTTCACATGTTTTCTCAGTTGGAATTGTTCCCAGAGCACCTGTTACTATTGGAATCACAGTTGCTCTTTTTCCTAGAAGTGCTGAATCTGTTTGTAGGTCTTAATATTTTATAATTCTCTGCTTCTCTTTGTCTTCCATTCTGCTGTCACTAAGGAAAGTCATATCCATTACTCAAGCTATTATTATTACTTGTATTGTATTGTACTGCATTGCATTGCATTGTATTATACTACATTAGTATTATTATCATTGATTTCACAGTCTACCAGTTGTTACCAACTGGAGTGTTGGATCATAAATGATTCACAATCTATTGAAGAACCTAAGAATCTGTGAGATATCGTCGTCGTCGTCTCACTTTTCCCCCAAAACTGGGTCTCATGAGTAACAGTGAGTCATTTTTCAAATATTGTAGTGAATAAAGGGGAGAGATTTCTTCTTAAATATAACTTTCCTAGGATGCTTTGTGTGTTAGCTCTCAAGTTGCTTAAATAAACTAGATCTGTCCTTTACTGATGGGCACATTGTAGCCAACAAAAATGCTGCTAGCACAACAATCATAGGTTTAAACAACTTGGAAAGCATGCACCAGCTAAGAACAAGCAGTGTCACTTGCCTCCCTCAGTCCCTTTCAAGTTAACATCTGCTTGCCTGCAATTAGAAAGCCCAGAAAGATCTCCCTTTGCAGAGAGATTTTGCCATTGACGGCAGTTGGCAAGAAGAATCTCCAGCATAAATTTTTATATGAAAAGGACGTATTGGCCAAAATCCTATTTTCTAGCATAACTAAGCCAGTAGAAGAGGAAGTGGTGGCAGAGGCACAGCAGCAAAGGAAAAGAGGCCTTGGGTGCTATGACACTGGGGAAGGACAACAAAAGCCATCTATGTGAGCAGATAAAGTTGTCCAGCCAACTCTTGAGCAGCCTGGGACCCAGCAAGTCAACTTTCCTGAAGAGGATGCCTATTGCGGCTGGCTCCTTGGTGCCATTATGTTCTGGTAAAATAATTGACTTACACTGATGTAAATGACCATTATCCCTCCATAAATCACCAACAGGATTCTAGCCATAAAAAATTAAAGGTGTGTGTATGTGCCTTCTCACCATCTGTTGACAGGTGGACAGCCCATGAATTTTATATGGTTTTCTTAGATAAGGAATACTCAGAGGTACTGTGCATCTGCTTTCTTCTAAAATTTAACTTACAGCACCTTGTATTCCTTGGCAATCCTTCTTCCAAGTACTAAACAGGCCTGCTCTGCTTAGCTTCCAAGGTTAAGGTGTAAAAGGTAACACTCTGTTTCTCTTTCTTTCTCTCACACACTAGAAGGTCTATTTCCAACCTAAAATCCAAAACACTGTACTTTGATTTGAGGGGTTTAAACTATCAAATTTGCTTTTGTCACATAATATATTTATACATGAATATATATGTTCCTGAGAGCCAGCATGCTATAGTGATTTGAGCACTAAACTATGACCCTGGAGACCAGGGTTTGATTCGCTGCTCAACCATGGAAACCGACTGGGTAATGTTGGGTGCATCACACTCTAAGCCCCAAGAAAACCCCATGATGAGTTCACCTTAAGATCACCGTAAGTTGGAAATGACTTGAAGCCACACAATAATATATATGTTCATGTAGAGGAGTTTTATAGCATTTCTCTCCCATAGGTTTTTCCATCATGACGGAAATTTCCTGATGGTATACCATAGTGTGACTTTTATTCCATTGAGATCATAGAAAACAAGAAGTAACTGAAAGGTTGTAGTCATTTCTGTAAGGTTGTTCGGGTAAAAGAAATGTGTGGCATGTGTCACCAACCAACAGTGTTCTCAAACACCAAAAAGGAGAAACATCTGTGGCAAGAATCCATAACAGTACCTGTTAATGAACATCAAAATGAGAAATTAAATCGTAGTAATGCTGTAGGAAGAGTTCAATTACTCTTTAGTCATTGTTGACATCTAAGGGTAAACAGGACATAAGAAAGTATTGGCATTTCCTGCTCCTCCCATCAGATCCTTTATTTTGAAATGTTGGTGTCTTGAGTAGATCACAAAGATCAAAACCATTAGCATAGCTGCTTGTATCTTAGTCTTCTCTTGGCTTTGTCCACTCCAATACACATGTAGATCTTGGCTCACAAGTCTTTTCTGCAGGCTCCAGCAAAGAGAGCTGGTCATTTTGTGTAGATTTTGAAAAATAATGAGACAGAACCTTGGCATTTGGCCATATTTTAAAGGAATTTCCACCTGAACAAACTGGCCCCTGACACAGTAGAATACTGACATATTCAAGGCAAATAGCCAAATGGTTGTTTTTGTTTTCCTGTCAAATTGAACAAGAAACTGGAGTCTTTGTTTGGTCGTCACACAGACTGCAGCTTGTGCCTAATGACCCCCCCCCCAAAGCTGCATATTTAACTGCTACAGATGTGACAGTGATTCCTGCAAGCTTGCAATGAATGAAAATATGTCAGAAATCTCTTCTGAAAAAAAAAAAAAAAAAGACAGCAGAAGCTGGATCACTTCATTAAAAAAAGGAAGGCTGCTTTGAAACCCATGCTCCATCAGACCAGTTGCCTATGAAGCCCAATATTGTGTTTTTCGCAGCAGCCAAGATGAAATGTCTCTCAGATGCCTCTGGGAAATCCACCAACAGATTATGAAGTTTTATCCACCTCTGCTTATATGGCAAGGACCAATGTAGAGTTACAGGGGAAGGAATGTCTTCTTCACTATAAAAAAAATCACTAGCCTAGGGAGTCAGTGTAGTTTATGTATTTAATATTGAAACAATTTCCCAGCATGCTAGAAGTTTGTCTACTGAATCCTGCATCATAAAGAACCTCCTAGGTCTGCCAGACATCCCTAGATACAGTATTAATTGGTAGTCCTGTTGGCAGCTCTTGTTAGCCAGAGAGACGGAGGATTTTAATGGGAGATGAGAATGAATTATCCCCTCATGACTTGAAGTAATCTCTGTAGATGTGCACCGACAACAAGGGTGGGGTGCTGAGAGCACAGGGCACAGTGTTGGAACTGGCACGACAGTCATTAGGCTAAGCACACTGACTTCAGAATGTGAACTTCCACACAGATAATAAAAACCAAACAGATAATAAAGACAGCCAAGGAGCAGCATACAAAACAAGTGATGCATGTCCTGAACCCATCAGAACTTGTAATTTGCTTGCTAAGTTACAGATCCAGCAGTACACATTTGGATGAGATTTCTTTGGAATTTAGTGACATCAAGTGGCATGCTTAATCTGGGCTTCCTTCCCATCTCATAGTCAGGCCAGTTCCATTGTGTGCTGTCCTGAGATCTCTGGATAACAGGGAGCTATAAATATTTAAATAAACAAACAAACATGTGAAGGGTGGGGAACTCCCAGAGGTCAGAGGACTAAATCTGTCCACAGAGCCTCAGAGGGCTGCACATACCCCTCTTATCTTGGCACCCCCCCCCAAAATATATATTTTTTTGTCCTCAAATGGCCAATCATGGGGATGTGATTACCAATTTAACTGAATTCCCTCCAGCCTGTTTTAGGTCCATGGTGGACTTTCCACCCCAAAATGAAGGGGAAAAAAGCTCCTAAGAAGTTTGAAAGTGGTTTGGGAAGATGGGACAAAATTGTCATTCCCCTCCTTCTTTAAAGTAGACATCTGGGAGAGTATCAGAGAGCCAGGGCTTTAGAATGTGTTTCTCATAGAATCATAGAATCATAGAAATGTAGAGTTGGAAGAGACCCCAGGGGCCATCCAGTCCAACCCCCTGCCATGCAGGAACACCCTCAAAGCACTCCCGACAGATGGCCATCTAGCCTCTGCTTAAAAACCTCCAAGGAAGGAGACTCCACTACACTCCGAGGCAGCAGATTCCACTGCTGGACAGCCCTGACTGTCAGGAAGTTCTTCCTGAGGTTCAGGTGGAATCTCCTTTCCTGCAGCTTGAATCCATTGCTCCTTGTCCTGGTCTCTGGAGCAGCAGAAAACAAGCCCTCTCCCTCCTCTACGTGGCATCCCTTCAAATATTTAAACATGGCTATCATGTCCCCTCTTAACCTTCTCTTCTGTAGACTAAACATACCCAGCTCTCTAAGTCTGTCCTCATAGGGCATGGCTTCCAGGCCTCTCACCATTTTGGTCACCCTCCTCTGGACTTGCTCCAGCTTGTCAATATCCTTCTTGAATTGGGGTGCCCAGAACTGGACACAGTATTCAAGACAGGGTCTAACCAAAGCAGAATAGAGTGGTACCAGTACCTCCCTCGATCTAGACACCATACTCCTATTGATGCAGCCAAGAATTGCAAGAATTCTCAAAGTTGGCCTGGCAAGGGCATGCAGTCCACAGGCTACACCTTGTCCACCTGTGCTATATCCTGTTTTGACTGGTCCTTGTCACATGTGGGATTATTTACAGTGGTAATCTAGGGATAGAAATATTCAATCATTTTATCCTAGAAAATAATTTGCACAGTTTTCTCCATGTTGTTGAGAAAACAAATATCTTATTTTCTGGTGTATAAGGCTCACTCCCCCCCCCAAAAATACTGTTTGAAAATGAGGTGTCTCTTATATGCCAGTGTGTCTTATATACCAGCAAATAGTATTTGCTCACATATAAACGGAGGGCATCTTATATGCTGGTGCATCTTATACACTGGCAAATACGGTGTTTCTGTGCAGTCCTTGCTTGGTATTCACACATCCCAAATTGTTTTGGGAAATTACTTCTGTGAAGGAATACATCTATCTTTTTTCTGTGAGTAGAGAGAGAGTGTGTCTTTTCCTTTCTTTTTACACTGTTTCTAGACAGCCACTTGTGTTTTTTTGTGTAAGATTGTTATTTTTAAAACAAAGTGCAATACGTGCACAACAAAAATCTTACAAAAAATATCTAAAAATCTTGTGCAGAAAACTTCAATCTTGAACAACAAAAGTGTGTGGCAACATTGTTTTTGCGCAAGTTGTTTTTTTATACAAGATTTTGTGTGGGTGTGTAAAATTTTTGTTGTACAAGATTTCTGGGTTTTGTATAGAAATAGTAGTCTTACACAAAAAACACACAGAGCTGTCTGGAAATGGTGGCCGAAATCTTGTATCAGAGATGTAACTAATATTGTAGCTCCACTCTGTGTCCTGCTGTGACCCCTGAAAGCACTTTAAAAGCCAGTCAGCTGTGCCAAGTGCTGGAAAGCTGGGTGCCACAGGGTGACATGACCACCCCCCTTCTGTGTCCTGAACAATGGTATGATGAAGAATTGTGACAGCACCCCACATGGGTCCCTGCTTGAACCCCTCATGCCATCACTCACTGGCAGGAGGGTGCTGGTTATGTCTTCCTGAAGTGCATTGTTTTCTCACAGAACTCCATTGCTTGGGATGGCTGACTGGGGCCATTTCTGCACTCAACAGTTATAGTGCTATTATTCCACTTTCTTATTTATTTATTTAATTTTATTAATTTATTGAAATATATAAAAGAAAACAGTGGAGTGGAGAGATAACAATAAAAAGAATTATACAACCACAATATTAACAAATATCGTTGTAATATTCACTTAGTAAGATTCTGGTAACGTTTAATACATACCTCCTTCCTCACTCCCCCCTTTGTCCCATCCCCCCACCTCAAGAAGTGAGTGATTAAATATTTGTTCTTTACCCTCTTGGATTACCTATATCAATTAAACCAGAAGGTCCCTTATTTTCCCTAACTACTTCTGTTACCCATACAAGTCTACTATATCTTGAAAAAAGACTTGTTAATAGCTAAAAAAATATTAACAGAGTTTTAACCATACTAGATCCCAATACCTATCCATATTCATATTCATATCCATACTCATATAACACCCATAATTATAGAGAGACTAATGATTTTATTAACTTCTATACGGTTCTATAGCAGGAATATAAATTAAGGTCCCATTCTAATTTAGTTAACTAGTTGTAGTTATTTTACCAAATTATTTATCTGAATTTCTGCATATATTACTTACTTGATTAGAACCTATTCAATTTTTCCATCTCAAAGTAGATCAAATCATTTTAGCTAATTAGCTTAAATTTCCTATACCTAAAATTGCCTTCTTAGCCCATATGTGTTCCCATATGGGTGTTACCGTTTCCCATCCATTTCTAATCTGTGCTGTAGGTTTTTCCAACATAAAAATCCAGATTTTATCATATTCTAACATTTCATATAATTTCAATGCCCAATCTTCTATACTTTGAGGTTCTGATTGTCCATCGTTGTGCAAAATGTAACCTTGCTGCCGTGACCATACATAATAAAATCCTTTTTTGTATTTTATCAGGTTTATCTAGTTTGGGGAGGCAATTAATCATGTTTAACAAATATAGCTCTGGAATTAATGGAAATTTAATTTTGAATGTTGCTGAAATTATGGTATGAATTTCTTTCCAATTTTTTTTTATTTTATTTTTTTGCTTTTGGGCAAGTCCACCGTATGTGATAAAAGGTACCTTTAAGCTCACATTTCCAACAAGCCTCCTTCTCACCTTTTCTCAATTTAGCTATCTGAGTTGGAGCTAGGTACCATCTATGGATCATTTTGCAAAGGTTTTCTCTTAAACTGGCTGGTTGTAATAGAGACCATGTCTGTGTCCATGACCCTACCCAGTGTAATAGAATGACCAATAATTCTAGCCCATTTTATCATGCTATTTTTAATTGTTTCTTGTTCCACATCTATATCTAATAAAATCCTATACATTTTTCCCACTTTGTGGCTTGCCTCAAAATGAAGTAGTTTATCTATCTCTTTTTCCTTTGTTTCAAATCCCTCTAACTTATTGTCTGTCTTAAATCTTTCTTGAAGTTGCTTTAGTAATATCCAATGAGTAGTAAAACCTTGCATCTTTAATTCTCCTTTCGATTTAAATTGTGCAGTACCATCTTGACAATTGCCCCCTCCCTAAACTGCAAACTCAGGATTCCATAGGATGTTGAAAGTGGAATAATAGCACTATGACAGTTGAGTGCGGAAATGGCCTGGCTTTTAAGGTGGATTTCAGGGGCATTTATGATGTGGTAATAAAACCATGACTGTGAATGTGAACAGGGAACAGTTACACTGTTGTAAGTCTACTAACAACATCACAACTAACTAGAGATACCAGCCCCCTCTTTTTTTGTGTGTGTGTGAAAACATCTACAATTATCACACCCCAAACCATGAGTATTTCTGGGAAGAACAATTTCCTGAAACATTTTGGGATGTGTGAATATGAGGCAAAAATGCACAAAATTCTCACTACTATGCTATTCTTCCAAAGTGGGTTTTTTTCTTCAGTGTTGGAAAACATATTTTTCAGCCAGGAAATGAATAATAGCAAATATTCTTTCCATTCTTACAAAAGACTAGCAGACATGGAAACTGAGTCATGCTTGGCATCTCAGGAGGACTTGGTTTGGTACTTATGCTGCTGTTGTAAAGCAGGAAGAGTGTAATCTTGGTATAAAACAAAAAGGTTGAAGGAAAATAATTTCACATGCACCTTATGTGTATTGCAAATGGGACATTTTCATGTCCTTCACAAAGTAGTATGTTCCTTCATAACATTCAACATTCAAGCAGAATATATGGGTACAGAAGTTAACATTTAACTTGTAATTGATTTTAACTTTGAATCATAAAAAAATGTTAAAGTTCATTGGAATAAAATTAGGATCTGTTGTGCATTCATGAATTAGATACTGTTTCAAAATAATATGTTGCCACTAACAATACTACTTGTAAAAAAAATCCCTTAAATTAATAATAAGGTTATAATATATTTCTAATGCTAAGACTAAGGCCCTTTTTGCACCTTATCTTCTTTCAGTGCTGGGGTGTGGGAATCGCGTGAACAGCCTCTGGCAAGAGGCTCTCACATCCAGGGTCCTTCAGGTCTGCACGAGCTGCGTGCTTGCGCGAGAGCCCCACCTCTTCTTTCCACCGTGTAGCCTGGGAGTTTCCCAGGCTGCACTGGGGCAGGAAGTGTAACTGGTGCGGCTCCGGAGGCCCCGCATGCCAGGTAAGTGCGCACGGAGCCCAGGAGCAATGTGTGATTGTGCACCATTTTCAGCTTCTAGTTGAAAATGAAAAGGCGTGCGATCGGTGCCTGCTGGTCCCTCGAGCATCACACGATCGTGAGTGACGTGTGCAGATCGCTCCTCACAATTGCATGACGCTCCAGACCCTCTTTCGCATGGAAAATGCTGTGAGAAAAGGGCCTAATATGTTATACTTTTGATATAATTGTAATTGTTGCTTTTTTCTTTTTAAAATGAGGACAATTTGAGGGAATTCTGGATCATTCCTGGCCATACTGTTATTTTTAAAGGATTTTTTAAATTAGAGAAAAAATTTACAAAAATACTAAAAAATATAGCCAGATTCCTGTATGGGATTTATGGATGCATAAACACCATAATTATGGTGCTATGCAGCGAATCCTGGCCCATTCCTCCTGATCTCCACTTACCATGAAGCAGCCACTGCAATTGACAGGGGTCTGTTCTCCTGTCAATTGAGAAACAGCTGGCTGCTAATTCTACACCTTTCCTGAGCGATCTCCTGTGCAACAGGTAGTAGCTAGACCCCTCATGCCGGAGATCACTTGTGTGAGGGGGTGGGTGGGAATAGTAGTCAGCTGCTTCCTGATCAAAAGGAGCACATAAATCACAGTATCTTCTTCCTGGTAAGTGTGGATTGGGGGACTTCAACAGTCCCTACAAATCTCCAAACCTAGTCACTACATAGCAACTGTGAAAACGTAATAGTTACAAATACCTAACTGCACATTGCACATTTGTTCCTGCAATGTTAGTAGCACTTTAGTAATGAATCACCATCCTAATCACAACTAACATTAATGTGAACACATTACAAAATTCTAAATTTAGCCATGTTCATGAACATCTGGGATTACAAAGCTACCAGATTTGATTTAAGAGGCAACCTATTTTGAATTTTAGTGGCCTTGCATCTTAGCACTCAAAAAAGCAGTGTCCTTGACTTCAGCACTCAAAACACAATATTTTAATAATGATGCTTGATGCAAACATGGCTTGGACATAATGCATTACAATTAATCTATAATGTACCTATAATATATTATTTCGGGGAGGAATAAAAAGATAATAATGGCATTTCCACCATAAGTCAATCAATCTGTTCTCAAAAAAGTAATGAATATTAATTTTAAAAAAGGCAATGACTCGCATTATTATTACTTTATCATGTATCAATTGAGATGTACTTGTTACTTTTTTTTCTGGGCTGTGGATGTGGTTTTTTTTTGGTGGTCTTTTAGAGGGCATTTTCTCCTCAAATTTGAGATCATTTTGTTCTCCTTTTAGGTGTATTTCTTAAAAACAGAGAGAGAGAGAGAGAGAGAGAGAGAAAGGGCGATGGAACAGAAAATGAGTGATGGAACAGGCAGCGGAAGAAATGATTAACGCTTGTTTCATAATGCTAACAGTAACAAGTTATTGGGAGCACAGACACTTTATAATGAGTTTCATAATATATTAGAGTTTAGAAATAACTTTCCAGGCTTTGGATATGAATAGCAGTTCTTTAATGATGCTTTTGGAAGAGGAGTACCTTTATTTTTACACAAATTATTTGCCATTGACTAAATTAGTGTTAATTTTATACCCAGAATTACAAGCCTTCTGTTAATTCAGATTTTTTTTTTAAAAAAAATGGTCATTTGGCTTTTTGCCAAAAGGCAGAGTGAGGAGAAATAGGGTTGGATTTCTGAGTGAAAAGGGCTCGAGCGTTCATTAACAACCAAGGAGATATGTCTTCAGAGGGTAATTTTACTCCTGCCTGCCTGCCAGTCAAGTGAATCTCAAGCACACTCTGCATTTATACCAAACGTCGAACACATATTTTGGGGGGTGGGTAATATGAGGAATTAATGTGCACATGGGACATGCAAACCAGCAAAGCATCTCTTTGATTGGCACTCTGTGGAGCACTCAATGGACTGCTGGAACAGGATGCTGTTGAACGCACTGCATGCTTGTCAAGTGTACCTAAGCATCCCCATTTTTCTGACTGTTCATAGTGGGTTGACCAGCATTTTCCTGTGCTGTCAGAGGAAACAAAGCCAAGAAAACTATTTAAGGATTTTGAAAAAGGCCAGTTGTTTGATTTCAGGCTTAATGATGGACTAGCCTAACTAGCATCTGCCTCAGAAATACACATTGATACCCAGGTTCCCCTTGGAAAGCCGTCAATGCAATAATGCCATAATATTTATTCTTTTGTAGACATCCAAATCCTGGTAACGTTCAGAACCTGTGGGAAAGAGCTGAATCCTAGTGATAGAACATATATATGGGATAGGAACTTGATGGAGGCTATGGAATGAATTTGTATCGCTAACAAGCTTACAAATCAATGGCATGCTTGTGTAACTAGAATCAAGGGTCCAAGGGAACCATGGTCTGAGGGATCAAAGCATAAGACCTTTTTGACTGACAGCAATGGTGCTGTCCTCTGCTCTTGCCTTTTGCCGGCTCATGAGTGGGGACCACCAGCCTATGAATGTCAGCTGATCCTTTTTCCACTGGGTATTCTACAATTTACAGCTGGCATTTCGAAAAAGTTGCACACGCACACACACACACACACACACATAGGTAATGCTCTCATATATAATCAGATACGAGTAAAAATATCTGACTGATTTTTTGAGTGTGCTCATGGGGACTTTCATGAAGAAGAGCAACTCCCCCACTCGTCAGTTCATCTCTGACTAGTTTTGGAGGTAGCTGCTCAAGCAAGGGTGGGCAAATGTGAATGGGGTGAAGACTATCTCACATTACTTTTCATTTCGTGTTTGGCCAGTTTTGGGCTACTCCCTCCCCTCCCCTCCCCTCCCTTCCCCTCCCCTCCCCTCCTTTCTTCCTCTCTTTCTCTCCCTCCCCTCCTCCTTCTTCTTTCAGGAACAGTTGAGGTTATTGGAGGGTCACAGGGTTGGGAGGTCAAAACCATCACTTTTTGTGGTGTTTTTGACCTGTATTTTTCATCTGTGAGGGGAAAAAAATCACCCACTTTTTTTTTTTTTTTTTTTAAGAAGACAGCATTCTGGAAACTTGGGAGGAAGTCTGGGGAGCTTCTGGGGCCACAAAACTAAGCCTCAAGCCACATGCAGCCTCCAGAGTATACTTGCCCCACGCCTGTATTAAAGGCATTTTATAGGTAGTAACCTCTATTAAATCTAGTGGCTTTCAGAAATCCCACAAGGAAACTCCATACAGTTCTGCCTGTGCACTGAAATAATGCAGAATGGGTATGTGTGCCTATGGATGTCGGTTTTTCATAAGAGCAAGACCCACGCTCAGTGCTACTATATGCTGTGGCTATTCCCCCTACCCTGTTGCTACTGATGATTTGCTTCCTCATTAGAATTGCATCACTGTCACCCAGATATTCAGCAAGCATGACAAAGGGTTCTATACACGTACGTGATATATGCACACACAGCTTCTCTATGTGAGAGGAGACCTTAGCAAGACAACAGGCATCCTCAGCTGATCATAAAGCACAGACTGATTGTTAGTGGGGGAATGCATCCTTTATCTTCTTGGGTTCCATGTCTTTAGGACTGTATCTACTAAAAGGGAGACCTTGACTTGGGTGTGATAGCTCACTGACAGCCAACTAAGTGCTTTTAGGATAAGGATGATACCAACTCTCCTTATTCCAGTAGTTTGGTTGTGCTGTTCTACCATCAGTAGTTCCTGCACCATCTTCAAGAATAGAGGCATGTATGGTGGACCCTCGGTATCTCCTAGGGTTTGGTTCCAGAACTCCCCATCCATACCGGAATTTGTGGGTACTCAAGTCCCATTATGCACAATGGTGTAGTAAAATGGTGTCCCTTATGTAAAATAGTAAAATCAAATGTTGCTTTTTGGATATATTTTTTTAATATTTTCAAGCCATGGTTGTTTGAATTTGTGGATACAGAATCTGTGGCTATGGAAGACCAGCTGTAGAACACACTGCAGTAACCTATGTGTGACATTTCTAGAGCATAATTCCTGCAGCCAAATCGTCCCAATCTAGAAACAGCTTTAGCTGATGAGCTTGATAAAACTTGGCATGCAATGGTCATAACCCTATATGGCCTAGTGTAGCATAGTAGGCCAGCATGCAGACCTACTCTAGGCTGAGCCATATACCACCCTGACTTACTGAACAGCCTCTGAACTCCTTACCCTTCACAGCCATTCTCTGCTTTGTGGTGAGCAGGCAGGATTGCAGAAGCCCAACCAGTTACAAAAATCTCTTGTTGAACTGCTTGTTCAAGAAGAACTGCATTCATTTGCACTGACCATGAAAATGTGTGAAACCACTAGTTTGTTGATAGGAAGATCATAGGAAGATCAAAGAAACATGACCAGCACTCTAGTGGACCCAGATCCCAGGTGTTGAACTGCCTCATTTTATGATTAGTATGGTTTAGAGTTTCTACATGTTAATGTTTGGCTCTGAGTTTCAGGACCTGGCCTTTCCCTTCTGAATCCCAGCACAAAGTTAAGAATCTCAGGGAAATAATGTTGCATTAAAAATAAATTAATTGGTTAAAAGTATTCAAAGCAGAGTTCGTACAACTTTCTTTTTAAACAACTCCCATGTGTTGTTAAAAGAAGAGTTTGCAAAAGTGTTAAAAACAGAGCTGAGAAAAGTTTGTTTATCTGTGTGTTCAGAGTGTCACTTTAGACTTTGTATTTTTGTTCTGAATCACATTCTCTGGTTGATGCTTAATGTAGTACGCTTAATGGCATCATCCGGTAACATCATCGAAGTCATCTCAAAGGCCCACGTTTGGACCCTAAAATCTTAGGGACCAGGATACTATTGAACTAGCAACCCAATGGGATGATTATGTCATTTGCAACTTGCCTCAAGCTGTCTTGGTCCCTACATTTAGCTGCAGTTCTCAGTAATGAACGGCTACTGCTGAATCTTCCCAGAAACATTATATTTTTGTCAACTATTCCAGTTGTACTACAGTTGTGGTGTCTTGAACTTGCATGGGCAATTACAAACCATTAGTTTGACAAAAAACAAACAAACAACCAAACCTTTTTTTCCCTGGCAGAGTTGGAAACCTGTCCAACCAGTTTGCTGTGGCTGTAGGAAAGGCCATAATATGTGCCCGAATATCAAATTTTACCACTGGACTCTAAACAGAAGCAAACAAAGCCTAGAAAGCTGCTTTTTTGGACAACTCACAGAATCCCCCAGAATGTGTCATCCTAGGTTCTGGAACAGACATGAACTATCAGGTGACCATTTGCAACTTGGTGTTAGAGATGGACTGGACAACAGTGCAGCCCAAGCAGCTTTAGGCATTTTGATCACATTGGCCAATTGAGAACTAATGAATATGCGTAAGTATATGGTGTCATAGTAAATTATAGAAGAGCCCAGACAAGCTACTGGATAACACTTTAGGGAATGTAGATGTCCAGAAGGTCCCTGTTACTAATTATTTACAGGATTTTTTTTTTAAAAAACCAAAAGGTAGTGACATTTTTACTTGCCTTAGTCTATGACTCATTAGATAAGTTAATGCTAACCACTTACCCATTAGTCATCTATCTCTGTATCTGCTTAATGTCTGAAACAATTCGTTTTAAGATCTACAAAGAAACACAAGACATCTCCTAATTGTCTGGCTATAATATATTTAAAATATTTCACTACTGGGGCTCATTAGCAAAAGCATAGATGCTGTTTAGTAATCCATAAGGTGATACTGGCTAATGAACAGTGCAAATGATTTGACTAACTATCTTAAGATTAATAATAGATATGTCTCTTCCAACAAACAAGTCTCTTGTCCCTGGAGGGAATGGAGAAAGTGGATTTTAATTAGGATGAGGGCACATCAGACACTTAAGAGTTGCAATTTTGCCAAGTGTAGCATCCCTGTCTTTTGCATGCAGTCACTCTGCTTTGCAGAACATGACTATCTATGGATTATATATATTTCTTTACTTTGCTAATTACATTTGCATCTCACTTTTCCTCAGATGAGTCCAAGGTGGCATACACTGCTCTTTTCCATTAAAAGTTTGACAGTCCACACTACACATTATAAACAGTTTGATACCATTCTAAGTGCCATGGCTCTATTCTCTGAAATCCTGCCATATGTAGTTTTCTGAAGTATTTAGAATTCTCTGCCACAAAGCTCTAATGCTGTAATTCTGGGAGTGGCGGATATTAGGGAATTTTAAGTACCCAATCAAGCTACAAATCCCAGAAGTCCATAGCATGGAGCCATTGCAACTAAAGTGGTATCAAACTATGAGAATTACACAGTGTGGATGCACCGTTTATCTCCAGAACAATGCTGTGAAGTAGGTGAGGCTAAATATCTTGGCTAAGTAGAGATTTCCCAATTTCCCAACCCAACATTCTGACCATTATATCATACTAAAAGACATACAAACTTGAACAAGCGACCCTTTAACACCATTGTTTTCTAATACTAGATTAGAGAACTGTGGTTTGCCATCCTGTTCTTAGCTATGCCTTAGTTCTAACTGTTTAATGTCTTTGTCTTTGAAATTGTTACATTGTCAAATGTTGCCCTCAATTACCCTAGGACAGGACTGCACTCATTTTTGTAAGCTTTTGAGCTAATTTTAAATCTAGATCAAATAACTGATTTTCCTTTGTAAACATTCGTAGAGATGTTATGTCCTTCTTAAATCTCATTCATCAATGGGTCTTGAGCACACCTTAGGGATGTCTGATATGGACTACTAAAAAGTAATTAATGTTTTCTTCAGTTTGGTGACTATGAGTTGGAATCAGTTTCAGTCACACTTATAGCAGACTAGTTAAAATCAGTGAGAGTTAAGTTAGTAACCAATTTACGTTCCACTTATTTAACTAGGCCTATGATTAGATCTGGATCTGATCTTATGAGAGAATAGCTGCAAAAACACCAGTTTTCTACACATATTCTGAAAGCTTTCTGATTTTAAAACTCATCCCTCATGATTTCTCCCCACTCCCAGAGTGTTAAAGTTACATAAAAGTCAAACACATTTTCAAAATGTAAATTGTGTTTGTAGAATTTAAACCTTCAGTTTACATTTTGTCAGATTCTTATATCTCATTATGCTAATCATTTCACAGCACTTACTTTCTAAACTATATACATTGCTACTGAGGATTAACTTAACTGAGGAGACTGTTAAAGACTATATGGTTAAATGGGCCAAGGGTGTGGAATGTAGGCCATTTCCGCACTAGACTGTTATAGTGCTATTATTCCACTTTCAACATCCTATGGAATCCTGGGGTTTGCAGTTTTGAGGCCCCTCCCTAAACTGCAAACCCCAGGATTCCATAGGATGTTGAAAGTGGAATAATAGCATTATAACAGTCTAGTGAGGAAATGGCCACAGTATTAGCTTTAAAGACTGGGAACTCTAGAGTGGATGCAGCATCCCATACACCCACCCAACCACTCCATTGACATATAACCATTGAGCAGTAGATGAATACGAAAGATATGAGCCAGTGAGGGTAGCAGTGACACTAATAATAGACTCTGACATTGACGCTAATCATAGAATAACAATTGACTATGCTGATTAGGGCTGATAGAAGTCATAGTTCACTAGCCTATGGAGGGCAATTTTTCATCCCTGCTCTACTTAAACAGCTGGCTGGCCCAGGTCAAGTTTCAAGTTAAAAAACAATAAGAATTGAGAGCATGGCTCTTGGAGTTATCCATCATCAGCTACTATGGGACAACACTGTGCAGAGTGCAATTAACACTCCCTACCCCATCTCTCCTTTTGGGACAGATTACTGATAGTCTTTCTAGCCCAGTCTAGTATCCTAAGAAGCTAGAGTATTCCCAATGGATGACGATCTATTCTCCGGGTATGATTACTTTACGTAATTGGTTCCATTGCCAAGCTGCTCTCGTTATCAAGAAGATTCCTTCAATGCTCTAATCTTTTTTCTGTAATCCAGAGATAGACAGACATGACCTTCCAGATGCTTTTCGACAACATCTCAGCACCAGTCAGCACTGGTAAAGTTGGCAGGTTGTACACAATACAGTCCAAAAGCATATGGAGGACCACATTAAGCTCATAAAGTATGCACTTGCCCTCTGGGCTTGCCAGTAACAGGTCTTGACCTGTTTCTATGTGACATCTCTTTAGGTATTTGAAAATGTTGCCAGTTTTACCTTTACTTTCTTTTCCTGTAGGTTGGCATGTTCAAATGGAAATGTAAGCCATCACATTCCACCGCTAACTCTGAGAGATCTTCAGAGTTATATTGACATGTTAATGGATACAAGTACCACATGATGTACTTGCAATAGGTGCCTGTACAGTTGGCCCTCCTTATTCATGACTTCCACATGCACAATTTCCAGCTCAAGTGCTTAAATGGCAGCAACATGCACACAGACATGCTGAAACATCCATGTGTATATCATCGCCATTGAACATAATGGGATATGAGCATTCATGAATTCCAGTATTTGTAGGGGTTCCTGGAACGGAACTCTTGCCTATATAGAGGGTGCACTGTATTTTGTAATACCATTAATTGCACTATCATAATTTTTAAAGGATTTCCGCCAGTCTTTTTTCTCATGTGAGATGTCTGTATCTCATGCGGGAAAAAAAACTCTGTTGAGCCATTTAGAATTTTTGTTGTTAGCTCCCCTCAAGTCAGCTTCGACTTATGGTGACCCTATGAATGAGAAACCTCTAAGGCCATTTCTGCACTAGACTGTTATAGCGCTATCATTCCACTTTTAACATCCTATGGAATCCTGGGGTTTGCAGTTTAGGGAGGGGCATTTAGAATTCTCAGCCAGAGA
>CAOLHI010006031.1:0-45334 GCA_948474755.1 Ctenosaura bakeri | reverse complement strand
GCCAAGAAGCTTCCTCGCTGAGAATTCTAAATGTCCATCCTAAACTGCAAATCCCAGAATTCCATAGGATGTTGAAAGTGGTATTATAGCACTATATAACAATGTAGTGCAGAAATGGCCCTAGATGACCCTTGTGACCCCTTCCAGTTCTGTGATACTATAATTCTATCACCTTTATTTCTAGCCATTATTTGAGGGGGAGCATTTGGGGGTAAACCATCATATTTTGGTTTTGGGAGACATAAGTATAGGCAGTTGAGAGATTATTTTTTACTCGTATTTTCACTCACTGTGAGCTGGGGGACAAAAAAGAGGCCTGAGGCCTGAAGTTTTCTCTCTGCTGCAATGAGAGTCTAATTCATGCTGGAGGAGGGCTACCCCAAACCTCTGCTCATCATAGATCCTTTTCAGGATAATGCTTGTTTTGCACCCTAGCAACAGAAAACAAACTAGTTAAGGCCAAACTGCCTCTTCCCTCCTCATTCTTTTGGTTTAATGAACAGTGATCCTAAAAGTATTCTTGAACACGGAGGTAAATAGCCCTCTCTATGATACTGTGGCTTCTACCAGGTCAATAACCAAAGTTTTTGGGCATAGTGACAAATGTCCTGTTTGAGCCACAGCCATGACTACTGGCTGTTTGATCTTAGGAGAGGATCAAGGTGAACTGTAGGCCATTGGCCAGGGGCATGTTTGGGAGGCACATGAGCTGTACAAAGACATCTTATCCCCGAAGTGTCTGTTTCCGTGTCCTTAAAGCAGTTCTGGTGCTGTGTTTGTTGTAATGGAGTACAGATGTTGGAAAAACAGATTACTGTATTGTCCAAATCAAACAGGACTGATGTACATACTCCCAATCTGCATAAATGAACAAGTACCACTAAGGTTGCCAGGGCAAGAGCCTCCCATTCCTTAAGCTTTCAGAGCAAAACATGATACTAAAGGATCAACCAATCACAAAGACCTGGCTCTTGTGTAAAAACTGTAAAATAATTCATGGGTCTTTCTGTATGCATGCATGCATGCACAGAAGAAGGATGAACAATAGGGATTTCCTGTACCACCTCCTAAACAAATATTAAGTACACAGTATAGACAGTCAGAGAACATATAGACCTGTGTAGGCTAACACCACACATACTGTTAATGTACATATTTGTCTTAGGACTCTCAAAGACTTGTGCACCAGACATATAATAATTTCTTATGTATGTGGCAACTGAAAAGAATTAAGTACCATTTAGAAGCTGCCTAGTTTCACTGGTATTGAATTTGCTCATTCATATTGCTAAGAAGAATGTGTGGCCAGACTTTAAATCAGGGATTGGCAAAGAGTGGTCTGTGGGCTGCATGAGGCCCAAGGGCCATTTTTGTGGCCACAAGATCTCCAAAAAATAAATAAATTTTTTTTTAGGGAAAAACATATTTTTTGCTCCAAAATACCCTCTAGAAGGCATGGGCACATTTTTGCCATGTTTTGGGCCCATGGACAATTTTAGGCCCAGAAAATGGCTTTTTAAAGATAGGAGGTGAACAAAATATTACATCTTGTCACTTCCCATTATTAAAAAAAACGAGGGGCTGTACTGGATCCAAAATGGCCCATGGGGGCTACAAGTATGGTACATTGCCCCCATACTCTTCAGAGGGTGTTTGGGGCATTTTAAGGCAAACTCCCTAGGGAAGTGCAGCCATCTGAGATTCTGCTACAAGGCTAAGGCATCCCCGTAGTCTTCCACAGTTGCCTACCCATGCTTTAAATCCATCTCACACAATAAAACCATCTTTATCAATGTTTTGGATGAGGGAATAAAGAGCATCCTTATCAAATTTGCAGATGGGATCAAATTAGGTGGGATAGGTAATGCCTCAAAGGACAGGATCAAAATTCAAAAATGACTTAAGAAATTAGAGAGCTGGGCCAAAACTAACAAAATGAATTTTAACAGAGAGAAATGTAAGGTACTACACTTGGTCAGAAAAAAATGAAATGCATAGATATTGGATAGGTGGTACCTGGCTTGACCACAATAGGGATCTAGGGATCTAGGAGTCTTAGTAGATCACAAGCTGAACACAAGTCAGCAGTGTGATGCAGCAGCTAAAACAGCCAATGCAATTCTAGGTTGCATCAATAGGAGTACAGTGTCTAGGTCAAGGGAGGTAACAGTACCATTCTGGTCTGCTTTGATCAGATACCACCTGCAAGACTGTGTCCAATTCTGACTACCACAGTTCAAGAAGGATATTGACAAGTTGGAACATGTCCAAGGGAGGGTGACCAAAATGGTAAAAGGTCTTCAAGCTATGCACTACAAGATGTGACTTAGGGAGCTGGGTGTGTTTAGCCTGGAGAAGAGAAGGTTAGGAGGCAACATGATAGCTATGTTTAAATATTTGAAGGAATGTCATATGGAAGACGGAGCACATGCCTCCTCCACATTAAACCAAAGTCCTGCTCCTTGCTTTAGGGAAGAACTCTTGGAGACTTCTAGAAGTAACAGCAGTCCTCCCTCCCTCCCTCCCTCCTTCCTTCCTTTTTTGGCCATCTCCCCCAAGAGTGTCCAGGAGGGTGTGGGAAGGTCACAAAACAATTTGGGGGCTGTATGAAATTTCCAGGCTTTTTTATTCCCATTCCCCTTTGACCAAAAAGGCTTCTCTTAGGTCTATAATGGCTTGTAACCCCCCTCAAAATGCCAAAAATGCTTCCCTACCCCTGGGACAAAATGTTGCTTTCTTGTGGGAGGGGAATGCAGGGGATGGAACCCTTCAACGTCTGTGGGGGATTGCTGTTCTTTTCCCCTTCCTTTTTGATATGTATTTAAATACTTTTCAGATGTTTTGATTTGGGGCTTGCTTTTAATAGTTGACATACTATAGAAAAACAACCCCTGCAATGTACTTTCAGAAGAAGGAAAAAATGCTGGACTACATATTGGAGAACAGCTTATATTTCTGGAAAGTACATGTGCTACACTGATGGCTACGCTTATGTCATGTTAACAGAAAACTATTCCAAACATGGAGACGATGGTTTTCCCATGCTGTTACTTTCAGTTCCATCAACTTGAGAGCTAAATGAAACTTGCTAGACATGGCAGCTTAGTTTTAATAAGGTAGTTTTTAAATGTGTATTTTTAATGGGTCTACAGTGTTATAATTGGGTTTACCTGTACTTTGTTTTAATTCCTATGGCAAACCTGTGATGTAGACTCAAGTCAATTGACTTGGACTCAAGTTGGAATTAAGTCGCTTCAGTAACTTGACTCAGACTCAACTCAGCAATAAATGGTGCACTGACTCGACTCGACTTGAGACTTGTATATTTTTAGTGACTGACTTGCTGCCCTTGGTTTAGTAATGTAACATATTCATCCAGAAACCTTACAACTTTGAACAAATGCTTTGATCCCTTTTTACCTAATGCTCACATGATAATCTGTCTTAAGCCCAAAGTGTGAGCACATTTCTTAGGGGAAACAGCAAATGGGCTAGGCAACGGGCTTGAGGTCTGCTCAGCAGCCTGTCTCCATTGCATATCAGAGGAGCCTTCTAAAATGTTTCCTAAGAGCAGAAAAGACTCGCCCCCAGAGTTCAGGGTGCAATTTCTCAGAGGGGAACAGCAAATGTGTTAGGCAATGAGCTTAAGGAGGAAAGATCCTTCCTTTTAAAGGTTTAGCAGTTTCAATAACGGGGAGTAAGAAGGTTCCTATCCCCCACTTCTGAAAAATCCTCCAGCTTCAGAAATGGGAAGTAAGAAGGATCCTATTCCTCACTTCCAAAACTGCAGACTCTTTTATGCCCATTAGCACAAAAGCCCCCAACTTTGTGAAGAGGGAGTAAGAAGGATCCATTTCCCCACTTCCAAAGCTGCAGATGGCAAATGTGGAGAGCCAACTCTGCTTAAATTGTTAAAACTGACTTTATTTGACTCTGTCCAGAAATTCTGGAATATAAGCTGGGGTATAAAGTTGGCTTCCAGACTTGAGACTTGACTTGAAAATATCTCGCCAGGACTTGAGACTTGACTTGAGATTTGAAGATAAAGACTTGGGACTTGACTTGAGACTTGGAGTAAAAGATTTAAATACATCACAGTGGCAAACTGACACGGGTCCTGTACTGGGTGGAATATAAAATGCATACATAAATGACTGAATAACTCTCAGTGCATCAGGCAAGTGCCAAACAAGGCCATAAACCAACTGAATTTAAGACCTGAAAGTAACTCTCTAGTCCAGGGACTCTATAGTCCTTTGGCCTTTCAGATTTTTTCAGAGTTTAGTTCCCAAAAGTCACAGTTAGCTTGGCTGTGATAAGAGCTTATGAGAGTCATAGTGCAACATGTGGAGAGTCAAAAGTTTGCCATCCCTGATTTAGTCCAACCCCATCTTCAATGAAGGTTCTCACAACTCCATTTTGGACTACAATACCAAGGATTTCCCAACCAGCACGGTTGTTGGCCACACTGCTTGGGGGACTCTCAGAACTATGGTCTAAAAAAGTAATTTTTCCATACTCTATGTCATGCATCCTAGATTTCAGACTACAGCACAGCACACGAATGCATGAACCCCATTGAATTTCTCAATAAAGGGAATCACAGGTAGCATCTTGAGAACCAGCAATAGTGAGGAAAATTACTGTCTGTCTTCCCGATATACGTTTCTCCAAAGTTGTAACTTGAGAATATTTTCATCACTTGCTGTTTTCTGAATCAGCAGGAGCCTTTTGCATACATGCAAGAATGCCAAATCTGAATTGTTCCTCGGTCTTCCAATCAGTGCTCCAGACACTTGATTAGTGTTTATTTTAGTTTATCCCCAAGCCTGTGGAAAGTTGGAGTGGATATTTTATGCCACAAACAGCAACCGCTGTTCAAAAGAGGGGATTAGGATTCTCTAACAGAGTGATCTCAGCACTCTTATTAAAGTACAATGTCCAGATTAGGGGTGAGAGAAGAACAATTTTTGTTAAAGTGGTATAAAATTGGCTAGGTAGGAGTGTAGATGTGCCATTTAGAAAAAAAAGAAAGAAAGAAAGAAAGAAAGAAAGAAAGAAAGAAAGAAAGAAAGAAAGAAAGAAAGAAAGAAAGAAATCATACAGCTTTTCTGAATTTGCACCCGTCTTATGCCTATCAGTAATATCAATTCCATGTATGAAGCATTGTAAGACTATAATTTCCTGTCTCAGACTATGATTTCTGACAAAAGGGTAGAAATGTGTTGGTAATTTCAAATTATGATTATTTAAATTATTTTATGTACACACATTTAATGACATGAAACAACCCATTGTTACCAACAGAGATCTCCTTTCCATTTCAGGAAACCAAATACGGGTTTGTATTTGCTTGAAAGCACATCCAAATTATGGTCAGATGACCGGGGGGAAATGGCAAAATTAAAACCTGAGGCGAGACCTCAGAAATAAAATGAACTAAAATTGTTTCTTCAGCCCCACCCCAGTTCAGGTACAAAATAGACATGAGGGGAGATATGAAGCTCCATTAATGATTCTTTATAGCAAGTCCAGTTGAAGGTGAAGTAACTCCAGTGGAACAGTTGAGTAGACTTATACCAGTTGAGAAACAATTTAAATAGAACCAAGATTCTTGGAATCACTATCTTTCATATGGTTTCTTTACTTAATTTGACATAAATAAAAATGTTTCTTATTGTGTTGGAGCATCAGAGTTCAGTTTCTTTACCTCTTTTTCACTGTCCACCTTGTCAGAGTCTGGAATGATTAGTTTTTTTAATTATGGCTCCTAGAATCTCTCAGCCACCATGACTACTGGCCATTTCTGGCTGTGGCACTCTGGGAACCATCATCCAGTGCACACATGCATGCACACAAACACACACACTTCTTTGCACTCAGTTCAGTACTCTGATGCTGTCTAGTGATCAGTACAAGCCCACACAAGTAATGATGCAATTAGAAGCCTTTCTAACTCAAACCTTAGAATATGCTTTCCAAAGAGGAATAAAGTTTAGAGTGTTCCATGCAGACACAACCGTAGATTTTCCTTGCAGCCTGCACTAGCTGACATCCTACAGAAAAACAACCCCTGCAATGTACTTTCAGAAGAAGGAGAGAATGTTGGATTACATACTGGGGAACAGGTTATATTTCTGCAAAGTTCACGTGCAACACTGATGGCTATGCTTATGCCATGTTAACAGGAAGCTATTCCAAACATGGAGAGGATGGTTTCCCCATGCAGTTATTTTTAGTTCCATAAACTTGAGAGCTAAATGAAACTTGCTAAACATGGCAGCTCCTATCTCAGGCCAAGCTCCAAGCAGAGGTATTTCTAAAGTGGCTACCCACTGGTAAATCGTCTATAATCAAATAGTGTGCCGTAGGTCAGAGTCAACCTTGCTCAGTTTTTCTATTTCTTGTCATAATTGCTAGGGGACAGTGTTCTTGTGCTTCAAATATTTGTGCAAGAAAGCACATTTGGCATATGAACCTTCTCTGAACTTTGCAGCACTCTTATGGGACAAGATGAAGCAGCTGAAACTAACTCATCTGAACAACTGTTAGAAGCATAGCTGTACTATTGAGGATGACAACTCTACATGCCTTCTAGCTTTACATTCAAGTTGTCAAGTTGTCTCATTTCAGAAACCTTTTGCAAGTTGTCATCAGCAAAGGAACTAGGTCAGTACTGTGTCCCACCACCATCACCTCCCCAAAGACATTCTGTTGCGGCAATCCAACAACCCCTCAGCAAAGCGTAAACCCATCTGCATGTGGGGATATGCTGCACCAGGACTACCAAAATCCCCATGCAGAATAGCAACTTTGTGCAACACATATAAATGACTGGGTGCTGCTGTGCAATGCACGGTGCATAATGAGCAATGAACAATGCAATGCACACAACCTCAATGCACAACATTGCTGTATGTGCAACTCCACATCCACTGCACTATGCCAAATAACTCATCCCACATGTGTAGCATGACTTATGCGTATGTCACAGACAGGATGCCAGCCTATGTGTGAACATCCAGATTTATGAACTACCTTCTTGAAATGTGCTTTAATCTCTCTAAATGCTTCTCTTTTGTCATAGCATGGAGGTTCATCAAGGAGTCCCAAATTTTTAATGACTTCATTTATGTATACATATCATGACTGTTGCCTGAAGAAATCCATTAAGTTTATGGAAGTTAAAGGGCTGCAAACCTCTTTCTGTGTTAGATTGGGAAACTATCATTCATCCCACTGACATTTGATTCATATGAGGCTTCCCTTTTGAAAGTCAAGTGTAGAGCACAGTACCAGCCACCAGGATCTTTCTGGTTGAGTGATGGCATGGTCTGTGCCTTGCCAAAACAAGGCAGAGTTCCATCATACCTAAATGACCATTGTTGGGAAAACCCTCTCTGGATCCCACTGACCAGTTTTCAACTTCTTTTTCTGGGCAAGGTATAACATGTGCATTGGCCTCCAGCTCTATGGGTTGCTAGATGAGGTCAGTTCTCTAGATCCAGTGCAGTCTGGTTTCAACCCCAGCTATAGGACAAAGATCAATTACCTTGGTGAGTGATCAGGGCAGGGGCAGAGTCCTTGGTTCTGCTGGAATTTTGAGCAGCTTTCAGTACCATCAGTCATAGTATCCTTTCGGAATGACTCCCTGGGATGGAACATAGTGGCATTGTTTGACAGTTGCTTCATTATTTCTAGGAGGAGTGAATTCAGGAGGTGGTGCTGGTGCTGGAATAATCTTATTCTGGAGGAATATATTTGCCCATATGAGCCTGTTCATGTTTGGGGGCAGGTCCTTCTCTGCATCCCTCCTTCCTTTGTCACTAGCAGTGCCCAGGTTCTGGAACTCCATTTCTGGAAAAGCTAAACTCGTGCCCCTAATACTATCTTTCTGTAGGCAGGTAAAGACTTTTCTCATTCAATAGACCTTTGAGAACTGATTGCACATGAGGAAAAGGCTTTTTTAAATGTACTGTGTTGTCTATATTTGTTGTTTTTCTTTTAAAATGCTTGTGCTTTTAATTTGCTATTTATTTCATTGTTGGTTTACTTATATTTTAACTTTCATAAAACGTGAATTTTTATAATCTCTATAAGCCACCTTGAGTCCCAAGACTCAGGGGAGGGTTGAAAGACAGAGCAATTAGAGAATTTTAGCAGGTAGAGCTTGAATGATAAGCAACATCTGCTGAAATCTCCTCTTCTGCACAAGATTTTTGGTGCACAAATGCAACACATCTACAAATGCCTTCACATTGAGCCAAAGTACTCTGGTCCCAGCTCAGAACGTATAGAGATGTGTGCCCTGACTTTTAAATCACTTCACATCCAAAAATAAGATGTCCACCTCTTCCTTGGCTTACGGTGAAAATATCTCCTCACCAGGGGAACAATTCACCAAGACTTCAGCTACTGCTCTGAGGCCTGGTAACCCTACCACCATAGAAGACTACCCATTTGTGACATCATATACAGTATCTCAAATCATGTTTTTCCCATCTGGAAACAGGTGGGGAAATGAAACAATAAGGGGCACATTCCAATGATTTCTCTTTGCTGCTCAGTTCAGTGGGGTATTGCAGTTGTGGATGAGAACTTCTAATGTTTGGTCCAATGGTAAGTGGAACCCAGATCTTAAGCTTTGACCTGGTATGTGTGCAAAGAGATTGACACTGAGAATAAGGATGATGTGCCATGATGCTCAGATGTCACTAGAAGGGATATAACCTTGTATAGTACCTTTGGAGTGGCCAAGAAGTCTTAAGGGCCTCTCCTATGTACTAGCACTACCATGGTGTAGTGATTTGAATGTTAGACTACAACCCTGGAGACCAGCATTCAATTTCCTCCTCAGCCATGGAAACCCACCAGATGCATCACATGCTCTCATTCCCAGAAAACCCCATGATAGATTTGCCTCAGGTCACCGTAAGTTGGACACAACTTGAAGGCAATGACATGTACTACTAGGAATAATCATGGAGACTTCCATATTTGTAAAGTAACTGAATGAAAATCCAAACTGATCGGAATCAGTATGAAGATCAAAAACATTTTGAAGACATTCAAAGGGTCCATGACCAAACCAACTTGCTCTTTGGACTTGTAGTTTATAAAGATACAATGTTGTACGTGGTACAAGCACAGTGGAATGAAATCCAACCTGAGCAATAAAAGACCCTGTCACTTTCTAGTGTTTTATAAATAGTCCACTGTGCATTAGCTCGTGATCCAGCATTCCAGGATATATTTCATGAGGCTGGCCTCTTGCTACATTTCTCCACTTGTCTTAGCATGTTAGTATGTCATTATGTCAGTAATATCAAATCTAAAATGAAGGAGTCATACGTAGGAAATTACATCACAGAAATTACAAAGAGGCTGCTCTTCTGGATAAGGACATCAATAAGATTGCTGGACAGTGGGTTGATACTAGTCAAAGGACTGATGAACACAGGACAGGCAGGGAAGCCACAGTTTTCTACTAGGAACTTGGGCAGGTTCAAAGCATCACAAATTGCTTGTTTCCTGTGAACTTTGTGATGTAAGCAGGAGCCACATCTGGATGCGAACACCTGACAGTCCACAACTTTGCAGGGAGTGGAAGCTAAATGTCCACCCCCAGCACCAGGTCAAGAACTGGAAAAAAATAAAAATGAAATCAGAAGTGCCCTGCACCTGTTTCCAGAGGGTGGGTGAATGGGTCAGGCTGGCTGTGTTACACCCAAACCACTGCTGCTAGATGCCTCTAGGAGGAGAACCCCAAGATCCTTAAAATAAGCATGAGGGGGGCACTGGAGATTTCATGTGCTTCATATAGTCTGCACTTTGCCCATTCTTCAGTTGCTTCTCTTCATAATGATGTCAGCTCCCTCCCTTTACTCTACTCTTTATCAACATCTAGAGCTGCTGCAACTTTGGAGCCCAATCTCATTAGGGTATGCACAATAGTTTCCCTCACTTCGCATCCTTGCAGTTAGGGACCTAGTACAGCAACTTTTAATATAAATTGGATTTTTTTTAATGCTTCCATTAGCCTTGGGGAAGGACAAAAAGGACAAAAGGCCCATTATCTCCTTACCACCTTGAAGTTTTGTTCAGCCACTCTCTTGATTTGCTGTGTTCACTGCCAATTTCTTCTTAAAGTCCACACTAAAGCTTAGAAAACACTCTTTTGGACTATAGCTTCCAGAATCTCCCAGGCAACATAATAATGCCTACACTAAATTAATTAACCAGATTACAAGCAGCTTCAGACCTAGCTAATTTTACCTCTAAGAAAAGCTTTGATGAGAGACATATACGTATCCCTCTTTCCTGCATTGTAAGGCTTGGAAAAATTACCCTTTTGACTATAATTCCCAGAGGTGGGTATTGGTTGGGGAATTCTGGGAGCTGTAGTCCAAAAAATAAGTTTGCCTAGCTGTGGTCCAGAAACTCATCTTTTTTTATGTATCAAATGACAAGCTGCTTTTACAAAACCACCCAGACACATAAAATACACATGGACTTGTCCTTACCTTCCACGTAATTGTGAGAAAGTAGCATTTTCATCCTTTACCATCTGATCTACTGGCAAGCACTTCTCTAAAGAGGGTCTTTCCCCTTTTGTGAATGGCATCACCCCAGGAATTAAGAAAAGGACTTTTCTTTTGCCAGTGTTTTAAAACTGTTTTTATTTGAAAAAAGTAAATGGAAAAATATAGTGAAATGAAACCAGAGCTTCCTCTGGACGGTTTCCCAAAGGGAAAGATTTAATACCATGGGATGGAAGCAGGACAAGATTCAAGCATACATAATAAATACAGTCAAACAGTATCAGAAGACAATTATGCCAAGGGGGATGAATTTGGCTTTCTTCTATGGTAGTAGACCACATTCTTGCCAATCCAAACCTGTCAAAGGGCTAGAAACCTAGCACTGTAAAATTTGCCATTCTATACACAGTGGACGTGGAACCTAATTCATTAAAAATATATTTTATGCTATAATTGACAACTATATGATTGCAATGATCATGTATAAATGAAATCCAATTATGAATTAAGAGTAAAGTCAAACATTCTTTCTACAGAAGTGACAGTAGAAGGGACTGCACCACTCCATAAAAGCTAAAAATCTTGCTTTTAACGTGCAGTTGTGGGCACAGGAATCCTCCATACATAACTATGGACATAATAAATATGACTGATGGCACAGAAGAATCCTAAACTAGTTTTGAGTGAGGTTTAGAATGTGGCCACATGCCACTCCTATTTAAGGTAGGGGATGAGTAATTGTTGGTGGTGTAGGCAATAAAATAGTATGTCATGTTATATTAATTTATATCAATAACTATCAATCATACAATTATGAGTGTAAGGCCACAAAGGACAATTACCATTGTTTGCTTCTGGAACCCATAAGCTTGAGAAAGTCACCAGTATTTCTTCTACCAGCCCATGCTTCAAAACGCTATTCAAAAAATACCTAATCCCATAAAAACATACAGTGCACTGTTTAAGTTTGGGGCAGGGGGAGAAGTGGTTGCAGTTTGGGGTAGAAATCTATGATAATGAAAAAAGTCCAGTATTCAAAATCATATTTGAGTACGTCCTTCTTTTTGTGAAAAACTTGAATGGGAATTTTCCTTCAGCTCCGTATGATTTTTACAAACATCGTGAACAGCAGCAAGTTTAATAGAGGGTGGGGTAGAACAGGTTTTTTTTTTGTACTACATCTCTCAAAATCCTCTAGCCTGCACTGGCTATGCTGTCTGAGGATGCTGGGAATTACAGCTCCCAACAGTAACTTTTCTATGCTCTGGCTGTACTCCCTCCCCCAAATTCCCACTTTGATCACTGCAAAACAACCTTACTGCAGTAAACTGTTTCTACAATCTGTTCATTGATGACAGGGGGATGGATCAAGATTAGTACAAGGGCAGAACTAAAGATGAAAGCTCTAGTCTAACACAGAGTTACACTTCTCACCATGAATTGTGGCCAAAATGTCTTTTATTTCATGTTCTGGAATAGCTTTTTTTTTTCACTGAGAGCTCTTTTCCAATTCATTCAACATTCATCCTGACATTATTATTAAATAAATTATCCATGCACATTACGCTACAAAACCAGCTCCTTCTGGAACTGAGTAGGAAGGGTATGCTTTTTTTTAACTTTTTAGGAAAAAAATATAAAATAAATAGATACATACATAAAAGAAAGGTTGAGTTCTTCACATCTCCATGGGTTATTTAAAGGCAGGTCACAGATTGTTGCTTAGACATGATGGACTTTTTAAAAAAAAATCACTGAGGCCTCCTTAGGAAAAGGCAATGCAAATTTGAAAGGAAATCCAGACCAGCATTCCATGATGATATTGCAGATGTTGATCCTACTAAGGCTCAGATCACGACTTGGAAAGGTTACCTTTGGATGTCATCTCCCAGCATCCCCAGCCAGCATGACACTGACTGGCAGTTATGGGAGTAGTAGCCCAATTTTTCCAGGTTTTGGGCTCAGTCACTTTAGGCCTGAGTCATCTCTCCATTTTTAGGTGAAGAAAGTAATGAAATGCAGGTTTGGAAAGCCGAGAGTAGATGCCTGGGTTTGAAAATGAACAACTTGGCCTGTTATTCCATAAAGATGATATTCCTGATAAAACAGAAATATTTTACATAACAAAGAACAAATTTAAAAAGGGGTTACAGAAAAGGGAGAAACAGGTCATTGCTCTGTCCAATGGATAAAGTTACTCAGCCTAGAGGCAGAATCTCAGCAGATAAAGCTTTGCCTACTGCTGTAGTGTTACAGATGAGGGCAGAACCTATCTACATTTCTGTTCCATAATTTCTCTGACCTCTATGGAAATGGACAAGACTTGGATTCTTACACCCCAGAAATTTACAGTAGATCAAAGTGTCCTAAAGTGCATACGCTCATGAATTATCAGTGCTCCTTTCCTTTTCCTGTCTCCTTTACAGTTTGGCATCTACCCACAGTTCTCATCAATGTAAAATTGCACAACAATGGTACTCACATTTTTAAATCTAAATGGACAACAGAATGAGAAGGTAAAATCTTGATTGGTATTGTGTACGTTCAATTTGTAGGTGAAAAAAATACATAATTTTTGAAAAACTCATATAAAAAGCCCTCCCCTGTATGTAAATAACCAGCAAGGTTTAGAGGAAAGATTCCTTCAGTCCTTCTAACTGTTATGCTCGATTTCTAGTTGTATGAATGTTGTTTTTAGCAACACTTAGCAATAAAGAAAATAACCCCAGGGACAGACATACACACACACATGCACTAAAACAAATTTGTCCACACCATCACCTCAAGACTCCATCACTTCAGTCTGTTATATGAGAAAACCTAGCCTGTGTTGTACTGAAACACATCATTCTATTATATACTTGCAATGTTCATGAATCCAACTTACTTTTAAGTCACCTTTTTGCCAGAAAAGAGTAATTGCTCCTTTCTTTGCAAATACTAATATACCATCAGGCATGAATTTCTAGTCTAGATAATTCCATTTAAGCCATGAGATGTGCCACATCCTGGTAGCTTTACTGTTAAAAAATGATGAGAACAAATCAGTGTGAATAGATGCCTTCATACAAAAACTTTACACAAGGAGCCTTAAGACCTGAAGGTGATCAGTTTCCATTTTGTGGAAAAAAAAAAATCTCTATGGGAGGATGTGATCATACACCTCATGAACTCTGTAACATAACTCCATCATGCAAAGAAGAATAAGTAATAGCCAAGTTTTCTACTGGTAGAATTTGATGAAGCATTGCCATATCCAAAAATGGATTTTAATTCTGGACAAAACAAGAGTTTATATCTATTTAACCATTTAAAAGCCCACTTCCCTTCCATTTTCTCTAGGGACACAGGAGATGTGAAGGCAGTTAGATTTCTTTATCCAATATTTGATTCAAAACAAAACAAAACAAAAAAATAGACTTGTGAAATCAATAAATTAACACACACATGCACGCATACACACACACGATTGTAAGATTCGCAGATGCAATATCTGAATTTCTTATAAGTCCCTGAAGATATCAAACAAAAGCAAAAAGAAGGAAGAAAACAAAGCCAACCAAAAATGTTGAGTTTGCATCAGAATGGCAGATGCTTTCTTCTTAAATCCTGCCTCCGCTGGGCATTAACCAGTGAAGTTGATGAACCCATCACAATAAGATGCCCAGCCTCCCTGCTGGCATATCAACTGTTCTAAAGGAATGGAAAGTTAAGTATCCATGTAACTTGGATAAGCTGGTGTGATATGTACATTCTACTCCTTGAACTCTGTGAACGATCATAAGGGGCAGGAGTTTACCGAAAAGAGAAGAAATAGAAGTTCAATTTCAGTGTTGAATCTTTGTCTTCCCCGAGTTAGTACAGTGCCTGGGAACAATCTTTTCACTATCCTTCTCAGGTGGAAAAATATACCATCCAAGCAACTGTTTTCAAAAAAACATCACTCACATCTGTATGTGAAGCTTGGTCATCTACCCTTGAGTTTGCCTACTTTAAAGAATGACAGAGAGATGGAGGGTTTTTTACACAGGCTTCCTTTGCTTTCCTGATATCCCTTGCAAAGGCATCCAAGAGGAGTAAGTTATTTGACCTCTCACAAGCCCTATGCAACTTACACTCCCTTTGGCTGAGAGGAAATTGGAGGTGAATAAAGGCTGCTGTGCACGGGAAGCAAGTGAGGATTACATACTCCAAGTGGACAAAAAGAAAAATTAAAGAATTGGGAGTCTCCTCATTTCCACTCCATCTCCATGAGCAAAAACAGACACCCTGCAGCCCTGGCACACTGCTGCCAGAGGAATCAGCTGGGGAGCAGCACATGTTCCAGAAGATAGGTGATGGAGTCCCAGTGCTTCCAGAGGAGGAAGAGAAAAAGCACCAGGAGGGAGGTGCTCAGGAGGCGCATGCGGGTCTTCATCAGGGGTGTGATGAAATTGGCAATGGTGGAGACAAAGACTAGGAGCACTGCCATCAAGGCCAATATGACATTGATGAATTTGCCCAACAGAGCCCGGGCATTGGCATTTTCCACCCCTTCCAGCTGCACCACCTGTTGCTGCTGCTGTTGAAGCTCCAGCTTGGTGACGCGAGTCAGGCAGGATTCCACAGCCTCCTGCAGCAGAAACAGAAAGGGATCAAAGTTAACTCAAGTTGGGATGTACACTATAGCTCAATGTCAGAGTGCATGTTCTGCATGCCATTGCCATGCTAATGGCACTGGATTCCACCCCTGATGTGCAACAGTTAGAAAGGTGGCAGAGATGAGGATAACTTGCTGCCTGAAACCCTAGAAAGAGGTCCTATGCATCACAGTAGATTTAACTATGCTAAATGATGAAGTCTGACTTACTATAAGGCTGCTTTCTATATGCTTCTGATGGCTGCTGGTACATCTCTCTTGCCAGAAGCTTCCCACTCTTTTGGCACAAATAGGAGGAACACAAGCTAAGCAGCTGCAACATTGTGACACACATTTGTGGTCACTCTGATGTCTTCCAAAGTGTCAGGACTGGTGCCCCCATCTCTCCTCAAGGCCTTCTAGAAATAAAGATAGTAGAGCAGGGCTTTCCAAATGGTGTGCCACGACACATTATTGTGTTGCCTGAAGTATGTAGGTGTGTTGCCTACAATCTTGGAAATGTATGTTATTATTTATCAATCATATATTTTAAAAAATATATGAAAAATTTTCATGAGATATATTGTGTCCCCATACATTTTGTTATTACAATTTATGTATGTGTCTGTATCTCTTATAAGGGGTTAGTTTAACCTGTGGTTTGCTAGTAAAATGGAATTACTGTGTTGCAAAATAATGCATGTCTAAAAAGTGTGTCACCAACATGAAAAGTTTTGAAAGTAGAGGGTGTAACTTCAGGTTGAGCAGCATGACCCCCACCAGATATCTTCTGAAAGGCTATCTCTCTTACTTTATGTGTATTAATACCTAGTAGAAACATCAGACATTGCAGAATTACTGAAACTAAGGAAATGGTTGTCAGCCTGATCAGGAAACCATTGTGTACCTGATGTTTCTGCAGAAGATCAATACAGTTTTGTGTACATGTATATCTGTGCTATATTATAAAGTGTCTGTCTGTTACATCACTCTAATTCACATCCTTAATCACAGTAATTGAACCTAGTGTGCTATCCAATAGAACCAAAAGCAAGATTATGGAGTCACAGAATCATAGAGTTGGAAATGGACTCATGGGCCATCTAGTCCAAACCACTTCTGAATTCAGGATCTCTAGCTAAAGCATCCCCAGCAGGTAACTGTCCAGTTTCTTTTTGAAAACATCCAGACAAGAAGACTCCCCACTACCTCTCTAGGTAATTGATTCCACTAATGAACCACTTTTACTGTCAAGAAGTTCCTTCTCATGTTCCATTAAAATTTACCCTCCTGTAACTTAAAACCATCAGACCTGGTCTGACCGTCTTGGGCAGCAGAGATCAGCCTCCACCCCTATTTCTGTGACAGCCTTTGAGGTATTTAGAGTGCAATCATGTCACTTGTCATTTGCCTCTGCATCAGGCAGAATATGCCCAACTCTTTCAACCTTTCCTCATATATTTTGTTCTTCATACCTCTTCTAATCCTTCTTGTCTTTCTCTGAACCTGCTCCAACTCCTCTATATCCTTCTTAAAATAAGGTGCCTAAAACCAAATGCAGTATTCCAGATGAGACCTAACCAGTACAGAATATAATTATTAGTTCTCTTGACTTGGAAACTATGCTTCTATTAATGCAAGCTAAAATAGCATTCGACTTTTCTGCTGCAGCATCATGCTGCTGGCTTATGTTCAATTTCTAATAAATAATAATTCTCAGGACCTTTTCACATGTAGTACTGCTGAGCCACATATCCCCCATCCTATACTTGTGCATTTGGCTTTTGTGGCCTACATGTAGAAGTTTGTGTTTACCTATATTGAATTTCTTGTTATTAATTTCTGCTCATTTTTCTAGTGTATCAAAGTCCTTTTGAAATCTATTCCTATCTTCCAATGTATTAGCCACCCCTTCCAGATTTGTGTCATCGGCAAACTTGATAAGGATTCCTTCCACCCTATCATCTAAATGATTGATAAAAATGTTCAAAAGTAATGGTCCTAGGATAGAAAGCTGAGGCACAGAACTCAAGACTTCCTTCCAGTCTGAAGCACAGCCATTGATGACAACAACAAAATTGATGAGCAATTTTCCAGCCAATTATGGCTCCATCTGGCAGTGTTTCTATCTATTCCACATTTAATCAGGCTGCTAATCAAAACATTATGAGGGACCTTATCAAATGCTTTGCTGAAATCCAGATAAACAACATGCACAGCATTTGCACCATCTAATAAACTAATGATCTCATTGACAAAAGATATAAGGTTAGTTTAGCAGGATTTGTTCTTGACAAACTATATGGGCTCCTACTAATCACTGCATTGTCAAGATACTTGCAGACATACTCCTGGACAATCTATTCTAATATTTTTCTAGGCACTGAGGTTAAGTTGACTGAGCTGTAGTTTCCTGGATCTTCTTTTTTGAAGAGAAGGACAATGTTTGTCCTTCTCCAGTCCTTTGGCACCTCACTTGTTCTCCAAGATTTCTCAAAAATGATGGCAAGGGGTACTGTGAGTACATCAGCAGGTTCTTTCAATGATTTTGGATGCAATTAATCTGGCCCTGCAGATAGGAACTAATTTAGGTTAGCTAGGTGATTCCTGACTAACTCTCTATCAATTTTGATTTGCAGTCGAGATCCCTTGTATTCTTCTTTACATCTGTATTCCCATATTCTATATTCCCATATTTCTTTTCACTTCCTCCTTGAGTTTGCTGGGCAGCCACATTGCCTTTTTCAGATGTTTCCCATTTCAGATGTTTCCCACTTTCCATGGAAGTATTGGTGAATTCTTCAAAACATTGAAGTCAAGTATGGTCATCAACGCTGTGTCAGGCATTTAAGTACAGTCTTCTCTTTTTTCATTTCTTCGTATCAAATTCAATCTCTCTACAATGTTCCTCATATTGCCACATGGGGGCAGAAGAACACTTCATAGGCTAGGAATGTCTTTATTAGAATTAATGGAAACACTACTGTATACATTAGAGTATATATTTGTTACAACAGGACAATGGTGAAATACAATCGAGGCCAAATGCTGTTATAGGACAATTAACTAGAGCTCAATGGAACCAAATTTATTTCCTGTGTTCTTTAAACTACTAAACAAACCTGGACAGAATAAGAAACCTTTTTGCTTCATTTTCCACACTGACATGATTAAATGAAATGAACCCAAGACCCTCAATAAAAGCACTTGGGATAAAAAAAACATTACTGCCACAACTGGCATATACATACCACCCTCATAATACATAAATACTTGGACAATTTCTGGACTAGATTACAACTAGCTTTGCTAGTCAGCCAGTTTCAGGAGCGCCTATAAGAACAACAAGGAATCTTATGGCACCTTACAGACTAACATATTTTATTTGATATAAATGTGCAACTGACTTGATCAGATGGATGGGATTTATTTTCCCCCCAGAATTGATGATGAAAGAGTTACTATAGCAATTCTGAGGAGCCCACAAGCCTATTATGGTCTTCCAGGGTTCCCTATCTAGACTGTGGAACTTCCACAAGTCAGCACTCCCTCCATAATGCTATTCCCCTTCAGAATGCCTCATGTTTCATTATTTTGCCTTGCTCTCATCTTTCCTGGGCAGAGAAGGCAAGAGATCAGAGAAGCTGTGTGCTGGTACTTTGAGACCTAGCTGAGTCCATTTCTTTATACGGAGAAGTAGAGACCCAAGCAGCTGACCTGCAGAGCTGTGGACCAGTTCATATATAACCTAAGTAATCTGTAATTTCCTGGCTTAAATATCATCTTTAAGCTTGCGGTCAATTCTCTGTGATTTGGGGTCAGCCCTTGAATATGTGCCCATACCATCATGCAATGCTTTTCAGTTTTGCTAATGTTTTCCCATTTCACAATAATTTTCCTCTAACTCACAAAAGAGCGTAGAGATGTGTATGGCATTAACAGAAATGTAAGCAGCTGCTTTATAGTGAAGCAGACAAGCAATCCATCTAGCTTACTACTGCCTGAGAATTCAGGATCATCTATTATTAAAGTGCCCTTCAGAGTACATACTCTGCATGCAATGGGTCCCAGGTACAATCCCTGGTATTTCCAAGTCAGGCTGAGAAAGACCTATCTGAAATTCAGAAGCTACTGTTGATTCAGAAGCTCTACTCATATTCCACAATATGGGGACAGAATAGAATAGACTGAAGACTGATGCTCTCAAACATGGATAGGAACATTTGCTTTCCTTCCCACAACATGTTGGACTTTGACTTCCACAAGGCCCAGCCAGCATCGTCAACAGCAACGAACCATGGGATTTGTAATCCAAAAAATCCCCAAGGTTTCCTCACAATTGATGTAAAGCTACATTCCACAAAGAATCTTTCACTTTAAGCCTCATTCCTCTCCTCCTGGAATAAAGGAAATATTTTGTTCTCCCCCTTATCCATTCAAATCATCCATGCTCAGGTCAACATCTGGAGCCCTATGACATAGTTCTAGTGTTAAAGGTCTCATTCTTAGTATAGCCTCTTAGTGCAGCCTGTTTAGGATTTATATGTCAGTAGTTTTGAGCTTATGAAAGTCCCACTCAGGGAGAAAGGCCTTGAGTTCCAGTTAGAGGGGAAGGTGGAAGATAAATAAAGTGACGAATGGATGGAAGTCTGCATGGTTACATCTAATTAATAGATAATGGGGGGAGGGAATAGGGGAAGCTGTTAGGCCAGCTGCTCAAGCATCCTATGCATTCTCCATACCTGAATGTCCCTGGCCCTCTCATAGGATTGGTAAGCCACCTTCTCCTCCATGCTGGCCAACTCCTGCTTCAGATTGGTCATTTCATTCTGGTGAAGCTCTGTTAAGTCATTCAGCTGCTCTTCTAGGCGCTCGTATCTGTACAGTAGGTAAGAGAGAGAAAACACAAGTCAGGTGACAAATCTGAGCTAGAGATGCCAGTGATACCCAACTATTATCTGGGCTTGGAAATGAACTTGAGGGACTTGTAACACAAAGACCCAAGGGAGAGGTTAGCTCAGGACTGGGTATACTATAAAATAGATTGAAGTCTCCTTCTTGGAGGTTTTTAAACAGAGGCTGGATGGTTATCTGTTGGGAATGCTTTGATGTGTGTTCCTGCATGGCAGGGGATTAGACTGAATGGCCCCTGGGGTCTCTTTCAACACTATGATTCTATGATTCTAAGTAACTGCTTCAGGAAGCAGATGTTGAATGCCAGCAGCAGCAGCAGCAGCTCTCATTTCTTCATCTTTCATGATTAACAGAATATTTTACGCTACATGACTTCTTCTAAACCAACTTGCTGCTGCAGGTGTGGGGAAAGATGTTATCTAGTCACCATTTTTAAAATAAAGTTTCACTTCCAACCTGTTGGTTTCTGTATCTGGAATGAAGAGAGGTACCACCTTTGTCTCAAGCAGCAAAATGTCTTGGGCTGACCCTGCATAAGCATTTGGATTCATTTTGTGACAGAAATTGAAATCTGAGCCAGAGAGAAATTCCTCCCTTCTAGCAACTAGAAGCAATAGAGCTACCAGGGAGAGAGTAAGAGAGAGGTCCATCTTCTCCTGCTCCTCTTCTGAACCTTCCCCAGGAGTAAGTCTTGGGAAACACATCTTCCAGGAACCACCAAACTTTTCAAATAAATTATGTGCAGATGATAACTGTGGTTAAATCCAGAACAGGTTGGGGATCAGGGACAGCTGTGAGAATATTTATGAAATACGGAGGCTGGTGTGGCGTATGGTAAATACCTTATTCTGTAACACTGATTTTACTCTGAAAAGAAACACAGCTATTTCTGAGACAATATGACGTGAACTGTTCTGACTAGCACTAGAGGTATTTTACTTATCAATACAACATTGCACCATTATGACAGACATTGTTTTCCAGTTAGAGAGGACTCTTGTGTTGGGTCACATAGCACCCTTGTTGTAAAAAAATTCAAAGCTGAGCGGCAAGCAAATATAGAGACTGCTAAATACTAACCAAAACATCAGCCCAATAACTGGTCTCAAGTCTAGCTTTGTTTGGAGCTGAAAGACTGCTTAAATGAGCAAACTATCAGGGAAAAGATCTTGGATAGCTAGTGTGTGTTTGTGTTTCACTGAACTTTTCATTACAGACCAGCTCACAGAGGCTTACAATTAAACTGCATTCATAGATACGATCATATTACAGAAATAAGGGCCTGTATAACAGATTCTTCTGGTGTCAAACAGCTACTGATATAATCGTTCCAAGCATTTCCCTCCTTAGAGTGAAGGTAGAAGGAGCTGTAGATTGATTCAGTGGCTGGCTGAATGCAATGCCAATCCACTGAAAAAAATTCTTACTAATGAGAAAACAACTTCCCTGTTTTCAGAGCAGAGCTATGGACCAATATGGATTGGCTGGCCCTTGTGCTACTCAAGAAATAACCTGTCCCACTGTCTTAAGTCAAAGTATCAAAACCCCAGACAAACATTTTAATAAAACAAACACACAAAAAGCCTTTAAATAGCAGTAAGGCTCTCATGGCAACTTAAAAAGACTAATTCTTGTTTTACATCACAAGCATTTGCAGACTAGAGTCAATTTCATCACATAAATGAAATGTTCTAAGCACTCCAAAGAAACATGTGTAACAGGCACTCAGAAATTATAAACTGTACAGCCAAATGGCCAGCTAAAACAACAGTCTGGCAATATTTTATAAAACCTGGTCTGATGCTCATAGGCAAAAGGTAATTTTAAAATAGCACAAAAAAAAGAGGAACTGAATACAATAATCTTATCAACTGCCTAGCTCTTTATAGCATGTTCTCTCTAAAATACCAAGGAGAATAATAAAATACAGTTAAGCCAAAAATACATCAAAATTTCTTTTCTGCATTTGTTTTTTCTTGCCTGCTTTTTTCTCCTTCTTGGAAACTTTGCTACTGCAAACATTAAGTTGCTTCTCTGAACCTGAATGGTGGAAGATTTGGAATAGACAGCTTCACAAAGAGCACAAGATAGACTGGTATACCCCAGCTATGATCCTACATGAAAGTAGGCAATCTGGCTTCTGTCATTCCTGCTCTGGTAACCTCTTGGCTGGATTACTATAATGTGTTGTATATGCATCTGTCATAGCCTACAAATTTAAGCTGGCTCTGAAGATTTACTTACATATTAAACACATTTCTAGGCTCTTTAATCAGAAAAAAAACCCCACATTAAAAGCAGCTTAAAGAAAATAAAACCAATGACATATCAACAAGTTTATCCTGCTCATGTCCCTGTGGAAGTGAAGCATTACATTAAGATCTTCAGAGAAGAGCCACTTGGGGGTGTCCCTGCAATATGAGGTGAGACAAGTGGTTATAAGGAAGTAGGCCTTCTCAGTGTAGAATGTTGTAGAATGCTTTCCCTAGAGAGCCTGACTTAGGCTTCTACCTCATTGCTTTTAAAAAAGGTACTGTCTCTGCCAACATATAAGATGCACCCCATTTATATACTGGCAAATACTATTTGCTGATGTATAAGACACACCGGCATATAAGATGCACCCAATTTTCAAACAGTATTTTTCAGGGAAAAAAGTGAGTCTTATACACCAGCTAATACAGTAGGTATCTTATTGGCGTCTAGTGAATTCCTTTTTATTTCCCCAAAGTTTTAGGTGTAATTTGAAATGTATACTCTTTTATACTACTTATATGCTTCTGTGGCCATTTATGTTATGAAGCTGTTGTACTGTTATTTAAAAGTTTTTCCTTGCAACACTCAGTGACAGGATAATGCTAAAATACTTTTAGTAAACAGAGAGGTCCCAATGCATTCAGTGGGCTTTATTCCCTTATCAGTGCTACTCAGTTGCAGCTTAATCTCTCCCAGAGCCTCAAAGGGACAGATGTGGGTGACTGGAAGAACAAATGAAATGACAGAGGGAGAGTGGATCTCTTCTCTGAAGACTGTCTGTATCTTGGAACAAAGTGTTTTATTTTCATCCCTGCTGTCACTGATAAGTGACTCCCAGGATATTTCAGGGTACTTTCCAGCTTCCTGCAAAAAAGGTAGAGAGAAAAATTCTAACACCAGTGAAGGACAAGGTGGGTATCTCATATAAAGCTGAACATATGTCTATAACATCAGCAGCACTTCATATAATTATATGTATATATGTAGTGAACACTTGTAAGGAGAACCAATTTGTGGTGGCAAGCCAATCTGTTCACTAGATCAGAGCTTTTTAAACTATCTGATATGGGAGACAGAGGATTTTTTTTTTGTCAGTGCACAAGGGACTGGCACTTAATTTGTGCCCATTAACTATGACTGTTTTTTCCTTTCAAGGAAGCTCAACACAGATAAGCAACCAAGAGTTCATGGACCAGATAATCCAGGGGGCCACCACTTTGAGTAACACCACCACTAGATCACATGTATAATCCCTGTGCACATACAAATTATATGCACAAAGTCCTTAACTGAATACGGGGAGAGACTTCCAAGGGATTATTGCATGTTTATTCTGCAGCAGCAAAAACAGCAAAGACTTTCACATTTTACAGACTTAATTGGTTTTATGTGGCATAAGGTTTCATGGACTGCACCACTCTTCATCAGACATATGCAATCTATATGCACTTGGAGACTAGACACAAGGGGTGGGGAATGTGTAGCTCTCCAAATGTTGTTAGATTAGAGTTTCCATCATCCCTCACTACTGCTAGGCTGATAAGGGTGATGGGAATTGTAGACTACCAACAGGTGGGAGTTCATGCAATCTGCACCCCTGTCATACAGACTACTGAACTTAAGTAGGCTGGGGGAAGGCTGGTCCCACTACAATTGCCAGTGTCCCCAATTACAAGACATGCTGCCTGAGGCTAACAGGAGTAATATTCCAAAATATCTGACACCACATAGGGAAAGACCTAGATCAGTAAGCCAAAGATGACAGGTTGTCAGAAGGGTAAGAGGACTTCAAGAGATTTCTGTTCTCTTAACTCTGAATCATCTACAAGGACAACATGCACAGCACTTCCCTTTGACAGCTCCCCAGTTCAAGACTATGGGCTCTCTCTCAAAAAATTTATGTGCAGAACAACACTTTCTGTATTTGCTATAACTTTAAGAAATCCCCAAAGTAAAAGCATCCTGGTGCTGAAGCTCCCATTGACAAAGGTTAAGTAAAATGTTGAACTGGATGTTTAGCCAGAAATACATTTCCTCTTGTGACTTATAATAGGCAACAGGGACACTTTTCTTCTGCAAGAGAATTTTCAGGCAGGAAATTCCTGCAGCCTCCTTCAAAGCTAGTGATAGCAAGGCAGGATGATTTAATTCACCAGGAAAATCCCTCACTTGGATCACTGATTTAAAATAGAAGTTCATTCAAAATGCATATATTTCCTAGATAAGTATTCATACTCTGTTGTGACAGCAATTAAAACATATTGATCACAAATAAATCAAACCCAAATTCAAGCAAAGAGCTTAATTCTTAACTCTTTTATCATCCAGCTCACATGCACTGCAGAACTCTATTTACCTGGAGACAATGAATCATAGAACCATAGTAATGTAGAGTTGGAAGAGACCACACGGGCCATCCAGTCCAACCCTCTGTCATGCAGGAACATCCTCAAAGCACTCCCAACAGATGGCCATCCAGCCTCTGCTTAAAAACCTCCAAAGAAGGAGACTCCACTACACTCCGAGGCAGCGTATTCCACTGCCGGACAGCCCTGACCGTCAGGAAGTTCTTCCTGAGGTTCAGGTGGAATCTCCTTTCCTGCAGCTTGAATCCATTGCTCCTTGTCTTGGTCTCTGGAGCAGCAGAAAACAAGCCCTCTCCCTCTTCTACATGGCATCCCTTCAAATATTTAAACATGGCCATCATGTCCCCTCTTAACCTTCTCTTCTGCAGACTAAACATACCCAGCTCTCTAAGTCTATCCTCAAAGGGCATGGCTTCCAGGCCCCTCACCATTTTGGTCACCCTCCTTTGGACTTGCTCCAGCTTGACCATGTCCTTCTTGAATTGGGGTGCCCGGGACTGGACACAGTATTCAAGATGAGGTCTAACCAAAGCAGAGTAGAGTGGTACCAGTACCTCCCTCGATCTAGACACCATACTCCTATTGATGCAGCCGAGAATTGCATTGGCTTTCTTGGCTGCCACATCACACTGCTGACTCATGTTCAGCTTGTAGTCTATTAAGACTCCTAGATCCCTTTCGCACGTACTGCTATCCAGCCAGTTAAATAGACTGCTGTCTTTAACTCACTGTGCCTCCATTTTTAAACCCCAAACTTGCCAATTTTTCTTTCAGTGCCATATCCAACTATACCTGTGTGTAACAAATGTTAATACTTGAATATATTGTACTTCTATAGTCAAGGGTGGGGATGCTTCTGAAATTTTTACCCCTCCAGGCATTTTTTGTCTTGGCAGGATGGCTGTAAGTACTCTTTACCAGCCTAGAGAATTAAAATACGTTGGCCTGGCCCTGTGCTCTACTATTCTTTGGTTCCTGTTTTTGTGCTCAATATGTTTTCTAAAACTTAACTGTTATTCACCTTGATTTTATTTGATAATGTATGTGAGGTACTATACATTTTAAAAATTACATAAATATGTAATGTGCTTAGTAGGGCTTACTCTGAAGAAAGTGTGCACAGGAAGGCAGCATAAGTACCCAGAATTTTAGGGAAACAACAAATGGTGGTTACTGGGGAAAGGACTATTCTTCGGAAGCAAGAGTGGGCAAAGTAGGGCCCACAGGCTGCACATGACCACTTTTGTGCACCACCGGGGTCAAAAATTTTGCAACTTTTTTTTTACTCCATATTATCCCCAAATGCACTTTAGGTGGTGTGGAGAACATTTCCACTGTGTGTGGAAGCCCCCTAAGCCCCCTAGGAATCAAATACAATTTTTGCATTTTTTTTAAAAAAAAAACATATTTTTTTGCCTCAAAATGCTCCAAAATGTCCTCTAGGGAGCATGGAGTGCATTTCCACCACATTTGTGTGCCTCATGGGCCCATTCAGAGGCAGCAGAAACCCTTTCTGAAGCCCCAAATATGGTGAAAACGGTCCCATATCTCCTAGAGGTGTTTGAGGGCAATATTTATGTATGTATGTATGTACGTGCATATGTATGTATGTATGTATGTATGTGTCTATCTATCTATCTGTGGGAACAGGTGTTCCAAGATCTCCAAGGGAGTTAATGCAGCCCCTTAACCTTCTACAGTTGCCCATTCCTGCTCCATCTCTTTACAACATCTTCCAGCTATTGTGCTCTGTAACATGAACCTATAAGAGATATCACATAATGGCAGGACAGTGCAGTCAGCTCCAAATGTCAAGACTAATTAATAGAGATGACATAAAGAATGTCAGGCTCCTATCTGCAAGAAACATAAACTCATTTAACAAATCTTACCTGTAACGTTCCTCCTGCAAACACTGAGTCATGTAAGTATAGTCTCGTTGCAGCTGGGCCTTGAGGTCTTCCATGGAGTCCTCAAGGTGTGACTGAATGTCCTTAATATCTCTCAGTTCTTCTATGATGGTCTCAAAACTATAGTGGTGACTGTCCAATGTGTTAGACTTGGGACTGCCCAAGCCACCAGGACCTGCCCCAGAGTTGCTACCTGCTGCTGAGCCAGAAGTGGCACTGGAACACTCATCATCACTGCCATATTTGGGGCTAGAAACCAGAGTAGCACTGCCACTTAGAGTCCGTGAGGCCTCTTCAGGATGCCCATCATCCAGTGTGTCCTTCAAGTGGGCAATGTTGTCTGCACTGCCAAATTTGTTGCGGATCAAGCTCGCAAACTCACGGGGCTTGGAAACCACAGCTGTGTGTGTGGCTTGAGAAAGGCCTGACAGCCCGCCTTTGACGCCCTCCACCACACCACCTCCAAAGCCACTGATACTAGAGCGGACATTGGCCCCTACATCCTTGAGGCCCTGGTGCATGTCCCGGAAGACATCTTTGGGCTGTCGTGAAGGCCCATTTTGTTCAATCTCCTTTAGCTTTTTGTGATAATGCTCAAGTTTCTTATGCAACTGGGCAATAGTCTGGGCTGACTTCTGATTCTTCTTCTCAAAGACCTGCTTGATACGAGAGGCTTGCTGCTTGTCAGCATTGTTGGCTAGTTTCAGATACTCAGCCACATTGTCATCTCTGGCCTCCTGTTCAATCTTGATCTGCTCAGTAATCTTGAGGATCTTTTGGTGCAGATGGTCAATGGCAGCCTTTGTTCTCTGCGGATCCGGATTGCCATCTGGAATGTCAAGGCAAATGTTGCCATCAGCATCACCATGGCTTGTATTGGAGGGCAGGCTGAGTTGGCTCACTTCCCCTTTATCCAACTGTTTGGGAGAGGGAACAAGGAAGAAGAGAAGAAAGAGTGTAGGATAACATGAGTCAAAACTTGGATAAATACTTTTTATCTCATCTTACAATAATGAATAGACAAGATTGCACAGGAGGGAAAAACAGTGAACTACTGACAACACTTATATAAAATGAGATGAAACACAGACATTAAAGTTACTACTAGCACATCAGCTTTTAACTGATCAATCATTTGATTTTCAATCACTTAATTGATAAAATGTATATAACTGTTCCAGTTACCAAACTCTCAATACTGATGCCTTTTTGATATTCTCTAAAGAACTCCCATACACAAGAACATCATTGGAAGGAAAAGCAATTTTTCATATTTTCCTTTGCAGCCAAAAATATGAAAAGCAGGATAATTCCTATTACAATAATGCAACAAAGTCAAATAGCTTTAAAAACAAATCCAAAGCAACCAGAATTGCAGAAGATTCAGTCTTAAACAGATGTATTAACTTTGATATTGGTTTGTAATCATCTGATTCAGTTGTCTATGATTCTTATGGCTAGAAGGAAAACTTTAGTAGTTTTACTATGAAAGGCGAAAAAGTATGTCATTTTGAATACAAACTCTAGGAAGCCTTTATGGTTTTTGGTGGAGGGAATATTTGCATTACAAGCACCCCTACAGTCGAGCAGTTTGAGTGTTGGACTAGGATACTGGAAGATCAGGGTTTGAGTCCCATTTGAGTCAGCCATTGAAACCCACTGGATGACGGTGGACAAGTCATACTCCCTCAGAGGAAAGTAAAGGCAACCAACTCCTGCAAAAATCCTGCCAGAAGAAGCCTGTGATAGGTTCTCCTTAGGTTTGCCATAAATCATAAATGACTTGAAGGCACATAACAACAGGCAACATTTGTGTATCGTGCCTTTAACCTACTTTTCATCCCCAGACCATAGAATCATAAAATCACAGAGTTGGAAGAGACCTCAAGAGTCATCCAGTCCAACCCCCTGCCATGCAGGAACACACAACAGATGGCCATCCAGCCTCTGCTTAAAAACCTCCAAAGAAGGAGACTCCACCACACTCCAAGGCAGCATATTCCACTAGTGGACAGCCCTGACTGTCAGGAAGTTCGTCCTGAGGTTCAGGTGGAATCTCCTTTCCTGCAGCTTGAATCTATTGCTTCTTGTCCTAGTCTCTGGAGCAGCAGAAAACAAGCCTGCTCCCTCCTCAACATGACATCCCTTCAAATATTTAAACGGGGCTATTATGTCCCCTCTTAACCTTCTGTTCTGCAGATTAAACATACTCAGCACCCTAAGCCATTCCTCATAGGGCATGGTTTCCAGATCCTTCATCATTTTGGTTGCCCTCCTCTGGACATGTTTCAGCTTGTCGATATCCTTCTTGAATTGAAGTGCTCAGAATTGGACATTAAATACCAAATGAGCCCTAACCAGTGCAGAATAGAGTGATACCACTATCTCCCTCAATCTAGACACCATACTCCTATTGATGTAACCAAGAATCATGTTGGCTTTCTTGGCTGCTGCATCATACTGTTGACTACTCATGTTCAGCTTGTGATCTACCAAGACTCCTAGATCCCTTTCACATGTACTGCTATCCAGCCACGTGCCCCCCATCCTATATTTGTGCATTCCATTTTTTCTGCCTCAATGTAGGACCTTACATTTGTAGCTGCTGAGATTCATTTCGTTAGCTTTGGCCCAGCTCTCCAATCTGTCAAGGTCATTTTGAAATTTGATCCTGTCCTTTGGGGTATTAGCAACCAACTGAACAGAAGAGAATTCAAGAATGCAGACCAGCCTCATGGCACTTTGAGAATCAGTTTGATCGTGCTGCTCAGGTAAGGGAACGAAGGGAGCCAGAGTGGTTAATGGTTTGAGCATTGATCTGTGACCCTGGAGAGCAGGGTTTGATTCCCTACTCATCCATGGAAATCCACTGGGTGACCTTGGAAACATCACACACTCTCAGCTGCAGAAAACCCCATGATAGCTTTGCCTTAGGGTTGCCGTAATTTGGAAATGACTTGAAGGCACACAACAACAACAACAACAACAACAACAACAACAACAGAACGAAGAAACCTGAAGGTAAGACCTAAGCTTTGCTCTGAGTCTTATATGAAGTCATAAGACAGGAATGAGAAATCCACATGGATTCCACTTTACCACCAAGCTTCTTCTAATGTTATCATCCACCAGCAGTTAGAGAGAAAAGAGTATTGAAAGAAATGTTTAATATTCTACATGGACAACTGTGCTGTGGTTTCCAGGGAAGAAAGCCTGTTGAGTAGAACTGAGAAACTGGGAAAGGTTTTATACTGGGGTTTACTCCTGAGCAGACATGCATAGAATTAGGTAATCTTTTGTAAGCTTGCAAGCTAAGAATGATAAGAAATACAACCAGCCCTGCCCATTCAGTTTTGGCCCTGTCTACTCTGTCCATCTTATGCCCTTAGCCTTCCCTGTGTTGGCATGCAGGTGCCAACACTCTTCCCAAATTGGAACTCAGCCCTTTTACTATAAGTATTCCCCATGTCTATCACAGGAGGTGAAAAGACTATAAAGAACCTAAGGATACAGCTTTGAGATTAATGATCCTTTGTGTCCCAATTTCACTCAGCAAGAAGCAATTCTGCTGGCTATCCTCTGACACTGGAATGATAGAAAGCTGTTAATTATATATGGGTTACAGTTGATGAAGCTTTTTTTAAACAAAATGCCTGCCTACCACAGAATCTAGGAACTCTACTCCCCAATTAAAACATAACATGAGCCCTTAGAAAACACTGCTTTCACATTAGAAATGTAAAATATTAAATAGTCACTGCTCATTTATTTTTCTATGCAAATTATTACATAGATTGAAGCAGCATATGAATAGCTTTGGGCTTGCAATTAGGAGATGCCAGAAAGTTAAGTGGATTCAGCAGATGCTAATTTAATAGCACCCTCATGGAAGATTCTCTAATGCCCAAGGCCCTCTGAGGACTGTCACTACAATGCAGCACCAGGGAAGCTTCCTACACAGAAGAAATGAAGAGTTTAAAGGCCAGTTCACATGGACAAATATCATATTTAAATTGGGCAAAGAAACAGTTGCCAGCAATTCGCATGATCATGGTGGCACACTATTTATTGCCACAGCTATGTGAACTATAGCTAACAACATCTCCTCCTCCTCCTCCTCCTTATTGTTGTTGTTGTTGTTACCTTTAATGTCCCACCTTTCTCTCAACAGTGGGACTCAAGCCCTATAAGCCCTGTTCAGGCACTCTCAAAACAAGTGGGCTAGCAGAGGACAGCACTTGAATATACACCACACCCTTTATTTCCACTCATATTTCAATGTACACTTGTAGGCTGTGTGCATTAAAAGGGAGTTAGAGCATGGACAATGGTAATGACTCAATCTCCCCTTCATAAGCCTGAGCAGGACTATTACATTTATTGACTGGAGACAGTCAACAGTGCTTATGAACCAGTCCACTGAATAAAATAAATATCTGTGTTAACGGCTCACCATGAGGGTCAAGAACTCATATTAGGACCTTTGTCATAGGATGGAGGAACATAGGGTGGAAGAACATGCATCCCTCCAGATATTTAGGTCTGCAACTCCTATCAGCCCCAAACAGCATGATCAAAGACAACTGAGTTGTAGTCCAAAACATCTGGTAGGCCAAAGATTCTCGCAGCCTTGCTACAGCATTCTCTTCTGATAAAATTGTTTGTTGTGAAAAAGAAAGGAAATAAAAATGCAACAATGTAATTTCACAGGACAGTAGCTTGTCTGTCTCTATTATGCAAAGAGATCATCTGTTTAGGCTTTGTATTACGCTTGAGGCAGTAGTAAGATGATCAAGCCAAGCTGAAAATTCCAGTTGCATCAATGAAATTCAATATTTTTTTTCTATAAGCCATTTCATTTCAAGTTTTCCAAGGACATCCAACAAGCCAGAAATCAAAATATTCAGCCCACAAACTTAATATAACCTTTCTCAACACACTGAGGATGAATTCACACTATAATTGATGAATACCATATTGATGTTGCTACAAAGCTGATCCCCTGATAGTTGAAGCATAATAGTAATTTCACTCAACTATAAAGTTATATGGCAATTCTTCTGCCTATATTGTTGAGTTGTAAAACACCACCACTGTATTTCTACCCAAGCTTTTCCCCAGTCTTGAGACTCAAAGAAGGTAAGAAAATTAGTTGCAAACAAAAGTATACTTCACTAAAAAATACAAAAATTATTCTATGGAAATTATGTTGCAAGTTACGATTTTGTTATTCATTTTTTCTTCTTTTTTTCGTTTTATTATTGTTTTACACGAAATTGCCTTTTTTTGTTTTACAATTGTTTGTTGATATATACTTTGTTTGAAGTTTTTTTCTTCTTTTTTTCTGTTTTAATGGATCAATAAAAAGAGAATTAAAAAAATACAAAAAATTTAAAAATAATTAAACTATCATTAGAGTTAAATGCCACTTAAAAGCATACCAATAAAATAAAAAAGTACACACAGATAATTTATTAATCTAATCCTTTTACAGTTCTGATAGTTTTCAGCATAGCACAGAATGAATTTCACTAGTTTTACCTTCTGCCTTTAGAATAATAGAATTATAGACTGTAGAATCATAGAGCTGAAGGAGACCACAGTGGCCATTGAGTCCAACCCCCTGCCATGCAGGAATATACCATCAATGCATTCCCGACAGATGCCCACCCAGCCTCTGTTTAAAAATCTCCACAGAAGGAGACTCCACTGCACTCTTAGGCAGCGTATCCCACTGACTGCTCTTACCATCAGGAAGTTCTTCCTAATTTTTAGGTAGAATTTATTTTCCTGTAGTTTGAAGGCATTGCTTTATGTCTTAGTTTCTGAAGCAGCTGAAAACAGGCCTGCTTCAGCCCCCATATAACATCCATTCAAATATTTAAACACAGCTATCATGTCACCGCCTTTCACATGTACTGTGGTCAAGTCAGGTGTCACACATTTTATATCTGTGCATTTCATTTTTTCTGCCCAAGTGTAGTACCTTATATTTCTCCCTGAATTCATTTTGTTAACCTTGGCCCAGCTCTCCAATCTGTCAAGGTCATTTTGAATTCTGAGCCTCTCCGCTGGGGTATTAGCTACCCCTCCTACTTTGGTGTCACCTGCAAATTTGATAAGAACACCCTCTATTTCCTCATCCAAATCATTGATAAAAATGTTGAATAGCACTGGGCCCTGGAGAGAACCCGGTGGCACCCCACTAGTCACTTCTCTCCAGGATGAAATGGAGCCATTGGTGAGCAACCTTTTGGTTCAATTGGTCAACCAATTATAAATCCACCTATCAGTTGCATTGTCTAGCCCGCATTTTATTAGCTTGTTTACAAGAATATCATGAGGAACCTTGTCAAAAGCCTTACTGAAATCAAGATAAGCTATATCCACAGCATTCTCCTTATCTATCAAGGTAATAACTCAATCCAAAAAAGATGTAAGATTATTCTGGCATGACTTGTTTTTGAGAAACCCATACTGACTTTTAGTGATCACGGCATTCGTTTCTAAGTGCTTATCGACTGTCTAGAATCTTTACCAGTATTGATGTCAGGCTGACATATATCAGGATTCATTACTACTATATGTCTTCTCTCTGAATGTTTGGTCATCTGTTCCAGGAAGGCATCATTCAGGTCCTCAGTCTGGCTGGGGGATCTACTGTAGACCCCCATAATGACATCACTGTTGTTTCTCCTCCCGCCTCCACTTAATTTTTACCCAAAGGCTCTCAAGCTTACTTCCAAGATTTAAGTCATAGATCTCTTCTCACATGTAAATATCCCTGACATATAGTGCTATTCCTCCTTCTTCTCTATTTGGTCTATTTCTCTGAAACAAGTTATACTTCTTTATTGCTACATTCTAATCATGAGATTCATCCCACCAGGTTTCAGTGATTCTTATCATAACATATTTACTTTGCTGTGCAACAAGTTTGAATTCACCCTGTTTATTTCCCATGCTCTGTACATTAACGTAGAGGCATCTGAGATCAGGGGTCACTCCTCCTAGCTGCTTATTTAAGTATCTTTTCCTCTCACTGTCGGGTTCTTAATACTGTTTGCCAGTTCTCCCTGTAAGATTCAGACTATTATCTCCAACACTTGATGAACTCCTACCCTCAAGAACACTGTTTCCCTCCCCTTGTAGCAATTGATGTGCTTGAATTCACACTGAATAAAAAGCATACTGCATAAACCAGTCTTAACAGGAAGACTGAAAGATACTTTCTTTTTCTCACAGACAGAAAATATTTCTTCCACTTTAAATCAACCTCCTCAAATTCGATACTTTTCAGATGAGTTGGACTGCAATTCCTATCATTGCCAACCAGCATGGGAAAATCTATTTCTACACTTTTCCAAAAATACTTCAAAAACCAAGCAATATTAGGGTCAGATTATGTCGGTTATAATGGAATACAGAGTCCTACTTAATCTTGTTTTCAATTTACAGAGGCATTGTTTGACAGAGCAACGTATTATTCCCATTTTACCAGAACTACAATGTAATTCAGAAAATTCCTAGCAAACTATTTTTAAACAAGTTACTTTCAGCAGGGAAGTGGAATCCCAGCTGTTGTTTTTTTAAACATCTCAGGCACCTGCATGTCTACTTAAAACACCACCATGAGCATGGACCCTGGAATCAGGGGACAATTGAACCCCCTCTAAGTCTAGGTTAAGGGGTGGGGCTTCCTGAAATGATCTGGCAAAATTTGTACTCTCACCACTCCAAGGTAGTTTGGCACTCAGGAACTCCCAATCAGATATGTACCAAATGCAGTAAGTAGTAAGAAATATTCAACTTCAGTTTTAGCTCTCAAAGGGTCAATTTCCACTCAATTAGTTAATTTAACTCCCAGCCCCCCAAAGCCCCAGGCAAATCTAGAAAGGCAAACTGGATGTGGCTTCTAGCCATTTCTGAGTTAGGCTCATTAGATTTTTCTGGGGTGTGTGGGGGCATTTGGCATTGCTCTCGCCCACAGGGGAATGAAGCCGGGTGAAATTTGGCCCACTCCTCATGACAGTTGCCCACCTCACCTTTTTTTTTTTAATAAAACTTTATCTTAATGTATCTAATCCACGGGCGCACTATTGGGACTACTGATGAAATGTAACCTTCCTTAACCATGGGCACTGGAAAAGTAAAGAATATAAGCAATTGTGCTGGGCCTAGTGCTCAGCTGAGTGGGCCCACTCTCTGTGGCCCCAATAGTTTACCCAACCTTGCTAGGTGTCGGCTCCAGCCACATCCCCCAAATTCCACTGATTATAAGGAAATTACGATAGCCCTGACAGTTTTTCTTTGTGGTACAGCTGACTCAGAAGACCAAGTCAACCATAGTTTATACCATACCTTACAGTGTTCATCCAGTTCCAGCACTTTCTTCTTTCTCATAGTAGTTTAAGACTCACTGCTGAGTTACGGCAAAGAAAAATCATGAGGAAGTGGTGGTTTCTTTTCTCTGGCAAAGGACAAACACAGGGAAGCAATGCCAAAATTGTCCAAAACATAAGTAAGGACCTTATCTTTCTGATACAGACATCCTACTGATGTGTATTGCTGGGTGATAAAGGCAAGCAGAGGGAGAAAAAACAACCCACACACATCATCATACAGTAAAACCACAAACTTGCCACAGCCTTATTAGATCAGCACATTTTAAAAAAGGAAAAACAGAGAGAGAGAGAGAGGTGCAGATTTTATAAACACTGTCTACCAGCCTATTCTTAGTTCCCCTGTTGCTCTGGGGGCTTACAATGGCCCAGAACAGTGAGAGATCTCTCTCCTTTTTCATCACCCTGAAGTGGTGAACTGGAACCTACAGGAAATGGATTCCCCACCCCACCCAAACAAACTCTTTTGTGTATAATAAAGATAAAAGCAACCCAGAAACAGTAACTCACATGAAGCTGAAAGAGGAAACCTCACCAGCTCATCAGAGAAGTGTCTAAACTTGTTTCCATGAAGTACACATTCACAGGGTACCTTGGTTTCCCCTTTTCAAGGGAACAATCTGTAACTTTTTCAGAAATGAAGAAACTGCTATTAGGAAATAGGAGCGGAAAGGAAAGAAGAACCCAAACTATGCATTTTTTTATATTTTCAGGGAAACTAACCCACATACAGATATCTACATAATATTTACCAACAAGAGTCTTCTTCAGGGCAGAGCTGGGGCAGTCAAATGTTGTAGGGCTCCAATTTCCATTTGAGGCCAGCACTAAATTCCTAAACCAAGAGAGTCCTAAGCTGATTCTTACCAGTCTTCTATGCTGAAGCAAATAAAATTGGAAAATACCTTCAGGGGCAGAGAAAGGGAGGCAGAGAGAGATCTTCAGAGGAATTATGTCAGGTTCCCAGACAGTACACGCTGATTGCACAGTAGAGTCTGGAAAAATTACTTTTCTATACAACAACTCCAGGACACTGAACAAGCTGACTGGGGATTCTGGGAACTGTAGTCCAAAAAATTAACTGTTCCAAGCTCTGCTTCATGGATGAGATAAAAGGAATCCAAGTAATGCAGCAGACAAAAGACTATGGCCAGACCTCTTGACACTTGCATTGTCTTGAACTTGCAGTGTCAAGGTACAATTCTACCCCGACTCAAATGGTCATTGGTTGGGCTCATTAGGTGCATTGAGAAAGCACTGACAGCCCTGACACTGTCAAGGCACTGAGAAATGTTGCTGCTGGCCTTGCTACCTCTTCTCTTTCTGGAGCCCAAACCTATGCACTGGATGAACTTTTGCATGCTGCCAGCTCCAAAGAGGATTTTGGCCTCTGTCTAGAATGAATCCATCCCTGCATGCCATGACTGCTTATACAGGTTTTATAGATTACCAAGCATCCTTGTTTCTAAAACAAAGCCCTTTATAAATATAAGCTTATAAATAGTCCTGCTCTAAGGTCACAGTTTAGGAATTAGAAAACTGTAGAAATCATTTCCTTTATTTTCCTTCTCATTTGTGTAGTCAGTCAAGGCTAAAATGAAACAACATACACAGATGATACTTCTCTGTTTGGAAACTGCAGCCAGAGCAACTCTGCAACTTTGCAGACTTTTTTGGTTGGTTGGTTGGTTGGTTGGTTTTTACAGAATGTAAGTGCTGAAGCTGGAATTTGAAAGTAGGAAGGACTTCTGCCTTTTCTATCATTATGCCCCTATAGGAAATAGAAAATACCTGTCTTTTCCACAGTTGGTTTAAAAGCACCTTGAGACAAGATTTCTGGTAAAAAAAAAATAATTGCCAAAGTATTGAGAAATCCTTTTCTTCCTCTGTAGATCTTGAAACTGCACTTTAAAAAAAATCTTCCAAATGAGTCATGGAATCACATGCAACATATGTAGTTCTGCCCAGGGAACACATTTCATAAAGGGACTGTATCCAGTTATTACCACATAGTGTGCACCACAATGGACTCATTCTATTGCATCATGGCTCGTGAAGATTACCTCAAAAGGAATGGATAATTATCCACAGAGGAAAGGGGAGGAGGGAAAGGACATTATTTGCTTGAAAGAAGGAAGAACATGACTGACTGACTGCTGAATATTAACATACAGGTTAGAACAAGACCTTGGAAACAGCTAAAAATAAATTTCCCTTGCCTGCTATGTAGACAAAGCCCCACAAGGAGATGATAGGCTTCGTCAATTATCACACAAATTTCCTCAGCAATTCCTGAGCAATTTCCTAAGCCCGACTGGATAATGATATGGAAGTAGCAAGTCTGTGTGTTCCTTTAACAAGCCATTTCTGAGGGTAGAAGTGCACTCCAAAAGCTGTTAGCATGACAAGATGAGTCAGGCAAAGTTATTGCTGACACAAGCAGTAAGGTCAGATAAGGTCAAGTGCCTGAGAAAACCCAATCAGCTTGGATGAGAGACCTGAACAGAGGCTGTTGTGTGTATGTGTGCTGCAAGGCAGGATTTAATCCTTACAAGCAATGGAGACTGTGTTTTCACATCTATATCTAATAAGCTTTTCCTATATATTTGACCTTACTGTTCATTAGGAAAGTACTTGAAACTGAAATTAATTTTCCTATATATTTGACCTTACTGTTCATTAGGAAAGTACTTGAAACTGGAAATTAATTTTAAACTACCCAATACATTTTCTGCCACTATGTGTATAAATTCTGAGTTTTCACATATGTATATCTTTAGCTATATCTATCTATATCTATATCTAGAAAGAGAGGGAGGGAGGGAGACAATGAGAACTTGGGTCAAAGACTCAGGCCAATGTAACAGGAAATGGACTTCTCTATTCACCTCTGTGTGCTGTAGAACCTTGTGAGAGAAAGTCCCAAGGGTGTATTTCTCCAAGAAGTGCCCGTTTCAGAGCAAACGTACACAGGTATCTCCAGCCTGGGGACTGTCAACTAAGGAGCACGAGAGCTAAAAATAGGACAGATGGTAGGGACAGCAGATAAAGAATTTGTAGAAATGATCAGTTCCACAGTCCATGACAGGGCTAGACGAAAGCAATACTGGGATGAAACTGCAATGGAGACTGCTTACATCAAATTCAAGGGGAAAAGGAGAACAGCATAATTGGTAGCATTGCTAGTGGTTACCTTGGGCATTTCTGACATGCTTTTAAACCCCTGACATAGCAGGTAATAAGGCAACCATTGCTTTGTCTGCCTCTTCCTTCTCCAGTCTTGTTATTTGTGCCTACCATAATTCCCTAGTAAGGGGAATCCCACTCTCCAACACAATTGGACAAAGAGCAGACTAAAGCAGCCATGCAGAATAAATGACCATACAAACTGTCACTGCTCTGTCTCTAAGTTTTGCAGATGTTTAAACATGCTGTTTGCAACCTTCTATTGTATTCTGAAAAGAGTGAGATGGAGAAGATGAATGGCAGCTCTAGAGGGATTTAGGTGGTCAGACCTGAGGATGTAGGAGAGGGCAGGGGAATTTTTCAGAGGCTGCAGTGAGCACAAAGAAATGAGAACTAGTGTGATGGAGAAGAAGGAGACAGTTAATGGGAAGAAACTGAAATGAAATTTCGGCAGTGGGAAATTGCAGGGTATAAGCAGTGGAAGGGCAGAGTCACTGGGTAATAGTAGCACGTGTCTTGTGAAAAAAAAAGAGGAATGAAACTGTGTGTTGATAAGGAGTATGCGTGACTGTGTGGTTGCCTGAAACATATAGGTATGTAGGAGAAAGGCTGTGGCATTGCCCAACATCTTGCGTGTCTGTGTGGGAGAGCTGGGGGCGGGATTGGCTGTCAAAGCTATCAAACATCATGAGGCAGAAAGTGGAAAGAGCACTTTGCTTTTGAAAAGAGCTGCAGCTAACCCACAGAGCAGATGTAAGAAGAATGTTGAGGCAGCTCTTTTAACTGTCTTAATCCTACAAGGTACTAGGAGCCTTCAACACCCATTAACATGAGTGGGAAATACAAATACTTTCAGCATTCTCAGACACTTGCATAAACAGCCCTGCACAAAGTAATCTGTACAGATCAAGAGAACCTTTTTGATTCCACGTAATAAACGAGACCAAGTCATCATTTGGTCTGAGTGGCCTGAGTTCACTAGTCTTTGATAGAGAACTCTGGAGCCCAATTTTTCTAGGGTAGGGATGAAGAGTCAATACCACATACAGCTGTACAAACCTTCAGTACCAGCTCCTTGGGGAAAGTCCACAAACAGCTCCTCTGCAGGATGTGAAGAAAACTAAATTCATTTTGAACTAAAGAGCGCACTGCAGATGGGCAAATGGAAACAAACGTCACAGTTATGTAATCAAACTAAAGGAAATAGTACTAAAACCTCAGCAGAATAATGGGATTTCTCAGGATAAAGCTCTCTGAGAGTTTTAAAGATCATCATGACTGGATAGTAATTTCGATTTCCCATCTTCAGCCAATAACAAAATAAATATGTTCTCCAAAGGACTGGACCACAGGACTTTTCTAAAACCAGAGAGAATCATGGGTACTGAACACATGATGAGATAGACCACACTGACCTTCACAAAAGGTTTTCCAAAGCACTTTAATGATCCAGGAACACTTTAATGCTCCAGGTTTTCCAAAGCACTTTAATGGTCCGGGAACATTAAAGCAATTCCCTAATGAGAACACCTGGCACCCCAATGAAATAATCTGAAATAATGAAATAATCCAGCACAGACACATTTAAGGCCACTAAAATCAATGATTCAAAGATGAATGGCAGCCATAGGGTTGCACAATGAGAGTGGTTGATGTACCATTATACTTCAAGACATTGTACTGGCATAAGAATCTAATGTGAGCCAAAATCAACTTGAGTATTATAGCATAAATTATTAAGAATGTCTAAAGCCACAACCCTAATCATTGTACTTGCTGGAATAATACTTGCTGAAATAGAGGGCAGGGGGCTAATACCTGGGTGAATATACATACAACTTTAGTAGGTTTTGAGAATTATGTGAACCAGTGTCTCTTTGGCGAATGAATACTTGTTTTCTTGCATATCCATAGAAACAGTTCACCTTGCCTTCATGTCTCATCAACAAGATCCCAAAACGGCTCACAGGCAAGGATTAAAATAAAAACAGTAGAACAGTATTAAAATTCAAAATAAAAATTGCAAGCACAACCATTTTTTTTAAAAAAAAACCATCTTATATAGGACAGTCTTTAAAAGGATTGTTCTAGTGACAGAACTGTTTCCAACAGCACTACCAGGTGATGATAGTGAGATTTCCCTCTCCCCTCCAACTATCTTGTATACCCTAAAAACCTGCCCTAGGGGACTGGAAAGTCTTCTACAGTAGGATTTTGGTCAACACAGATCTGGAGTGGGAGAGAAGGGAGGAGAAAAAAATGCTATTGCACTAGTACAGAGGTGGAAGACATGAAGCCCTTTAGATGCAGATGGACTGCAACTTCCATCAGTCCCAAAATAGCATAGCACTCCAGAGCCTATGAAAAACTTACATGGCCATGACTTTCACCCTTCTGTTATGCAACCCATTAAAACAGGACAGTAATTCACAAAATCAAATCAAAGGATGTGTTAAAAAGATATGAAGGGAGAGAGAGGAACAAAGATTTTTTTACATAAGCCTTTGTGGATTCCAGTTCACTTCACCAGATGCAGGTGGACTGGAATCTACAGAAGTTTATGCTAGAAATTTTCTTTTTTTCAATTAATTTCAAAGGTGTCACTAGATTCCTTTATATCTTTTTAGCCTGAAACAAACTTATATGACTAATGCCTTGAATAGTACTGCAAGAGAAATGTTGTTCAAATTGTTCTAATCTCTTGGTGATTATGAACAAGTAATTTAAACATCTTCAGGTACCCAGTTTTGAAAAGGAACAGGAGGACATGCTGTGTACATTGATCTTTGGTATGATTCACATGTTCTGGATTTTTGAATCCTTCCAGACTCCCATCCATCCATCCATCCATCCATCCATCCATCCATCCATCACACAGGTTCCATCAAGCACAGGGACAACATGGTGAAAGCAAAGTGCAATAGTGTACAAAAGATCCTAGTTGGAATGGTTGAGCACTCCACAAACTAGGGTCTTGACAACAGCATCAATTTTTGGCAGGTTCAGAGAATATAATGGATTGGAGGGGGATAAGAATGAATTTCATACACTTGCCATTTTTCTACATGAAAGTCGTTTCCAGCAGGATGGAAACTTGTCATCTCCAGCAGCTGTACCTCATCTTGAGCCTTCAATTGTTAAGCTTATTTCCCAAGCCTGTCTAAGTGGAACGCATCTTTTGCAAATGCAAATCTTGATTTCATGTCAACCTCCTAAAAGAAATCAATCAATTTAATGGTTTTCAACAAAAATGACAATCCAGTTGTCAAAAGTAGTAAAAAGGGGCAAAGCAAATAATTGCAAATGATAATCATTGCAAATCTGAAATGCTTATTTTACAATAAACCAGTGGGGCACCTTTGGTAATAAGAGAGGAAAAATAGGTTTCAACTTTTTTTTTTTAATGGAGCAAACCGTGTCTGTCATAACATCAAACATATATATTAAAAGACCCACATCCAAAACAAAAGGATAAAGCAAACTGAGGTAATTGTTACCTGATAGGGCAGAGAATAAGTAATACTGATTTTTTATATCAACTGCATCATTAAAAGCTGAGAAACGCTGAGCATCTCTCTACAAATCAAGAACCCTTTAGACGTTTTAAGTGATGGAAATCTTGAAACAGAAATGATAAGACTCCACTGTTGCATATGAGGAAGCTGAGGAATACCATACCATTTCACAGATCAAAGTTGAAACAAATGTGGCCAAGCAACAACAGAGTATGGTTAAGTTGGCAAAAGTTATTAATGAGGAAGAACACACAAGCTAGGCAAGGCTGAGGCAGTTTGCTTTTGCCTGAACCTACTGAGAAGATTCTGCCTTTTCCTCACCTCTGCTCCCTGCTGACATAATGGAACACAAACTGATTCTGCACTTTGAACTCAGTTTGCAGCAATTCATGTAAGCAAGGACAAAGGGGAAAAGTGTAAGAAGGGGAGAGAAACTTGGATATTTTAAAGGCAGCTGGAAAAGCAGGACAACGGAGGATTAATCTGTACTGTCCTTGCCTAATCAGGACACTTGGAAGATATTCATACAGGATCCCACTGTAGAAACCTATGGTCTGGATAGAATCTGTTTGGTTTGTTTGTTTTTTATGCAGATGGATTTTGCCTTGAGAATAACGGTAGGCAATCTGGTAGCTTTCTAAATTAGGAGTGGGTATTATGTGGCTCACAAGATACATAAGCCTCCCAAGGCCTTCTGCGCATTTCTTGGCTCCCTCCAATGCTCCCCATTTTAAAAAAACAAACAAAAAAACAAGGACAAAAAAAAAGACTTCCAAAGGTCTCTCAGATATGCTTCTCTATTTAAAATTTTAAATGCTATTCATACCTTTGTAGGGTAGGAGGTCCAGAAAATTGGGTTTAGCACCCTCAAGACTGTCCATGTTTGTTCTAGATCTGGGGAGGGGAAGTACAACCCACAAGCCACATGTGGCCCCGAAGTCTGTTTTTGTGACTTCCAGGAGCCAAAATTTTGCCTCAAAATGCTCCCAAATGACCCCTAAAGGATGTGAAGGCAATTTTCCCATGTTTAGGCCCTGAAGAGGCTTTTTTCCCAACAGGAAGTGACCAGAAGTTAACTTTGGCATTACTTCTTTTTGGGGGGGGGACCTCTTCTGGGCTTAAAACAATCCCACAAGGTCAGAAGGCAGGAGAAATTGCCCCCATGCTTCCTAAGGATTGTGAGAGAGCACTAGGTGACATTAAAAAAAAAGTTTAAAAAATTGGGAATGCAGCTGGGAGTATATCCCTCTAAGGTCCCCTGGCAGGGCCAATGCAGTGCCTTCACCTTCAACAGTTGCCCACCATTGCTCAATATTCTGGATTACAACTCCCATTTTCACTGACCATTGTCTTCACTGACCACGTTGGCTATGTCTTACAGGGTTTACAGGATTTATATTCCAAACAGGACTACAAACAGGCCTGCCAGGTTGCCTTATAGTGTCAAACAGAAGCCAGTCCGTCTTAAGGCGGCTTAACCCTAATATGGGCTCAACACAGTAACCTTGACTGTCACAGACACACCTCTTACTGGCATTGTGGTAGCTTAACTATATTTAAAGCCATATCAAAGTATTTCAAAGTAATAAGAGGGGGAGCACCCAACCTTTCCTGTCAGAATGAAGAGAACATAAGTCGAGGTGTGGGAAAGAAAGCTTCAGAAAGCATTAATACCTTAATACACTGTCAGTCTTAAATTCAAGGTGAGAATATTTGGTCAGTTTCTGGACAAATACTCTTAACTCTTTCTTTTTAAAAAGGTATCAATGCTAAAAAATACTTGTATGTAACATAAGCTTAGAAGTCAGTTTGATGGAACTAAATTAATATTCTGTACATAATGTGGTTGGTCAGACTTAAACCATACTGTATTAGAATGACTCAAATAAATGGAAGACCTGAAAGATTTCATGAACTCTGAATGGACTCTAAGACCTTGGGAGCTCTGGGTAGCATCTAAACTAAGTACATGAACAAGTCCTTAATGTTGTTATGTGCCTTCAAGTCACTTCTAACTTATGATGTCCATCAGGCAAACCTATCAAAGGATTCTCTTGGCAAGATTTATTCAGAGGAGGTTTGCTATTGCATTCCTTTGAGGCTGAGATAGAATAACTTATCCAAGGTCACCCAGTGGGTTTCTGTAGCTGAACAGGATTCAAATTGTGGTCTCTCAGATTCCTAGTCCAACACTCATATCACTATACCATACTGGCTCTCATAAACTGGTCCTACTGATCTCAAATTTTTAACACTCATTTTTATAGAGAGACTTTCAAGACTCAAGTTAGGCATAGTATGCAGTCACCAGTATTTTTCTGGACATAAAAAACACACAAAACGCAGAGCAATTTTAGGAGACTGTTTTAAGTAGAGAAACAATCCAGAGAGCTGCATAAATCTTTCACTCTGGCTATTCTTTTTTTCCTAATCAACTAGCTTCTCTCTCTCTCTCTCTCTCTCTGTGTGTGTGTGTGTAAGAGACAGAGAGAAAAGTAGAGAGAGAGAGAGAGAAAACACAGAGGCAGACGGGGTGTGCCTAAATTTTCTCTTTTTTTAAAAAAAAATCCTTTGATATAATGGTATCTAATGTCTGGGTGTGCGACTAAAGATCAGTTTACAAAATGTTTGCTTACTTAGATCATCAGTTACTTGAAACACCCAGTCATCATGGTTATCGTATGAGCACTCCTCCATTTTTCTTTGTTACTACTCTGTTTCCCACTTTTTGGGATCCAGTTAATTTCTCAAACTGCTTCCATATAGAGAGCTCCTAGGTCTGCCAAAGCAAGCAGCTGTGCAGCTCTTCCATCCTTCCCTCCTCAACAGACTTTTTTGAATCAAAGGAAAACATGGAAGTTGTGATGGGGAAACATGGGTGGGCTAGATATGAAAGACAACACCGTCTGAATATGTCTTAGTAATTATGTATTTGAGGCAGGCTAATTGCATGATAAACCTGCAAATATTTTATGCTATCTTGCAATTTAAGAGACTCCCAAGAACAGCACAGAACAATGTCCAATAAAAATATGCAAGTTATCAAAATAACCATACATGTCAACAGATTAATAGCACAATCCTATATATGTGTACTCAGAAGTCTTGCCTAGTCAGGACATTCTCAGTCAGATACGTGTAGGAGTGCAATGTAAAATGATCTCGATCACATACTGGAAGATATGGAAAAATCAAGAGATATTTGTCTGATGCTCGAAAGGCGTCGCACTCAATCCATCTAGCCTCTACACTGGACACTAAGAATGAAAAAAGCACTAATCGGCATGAGAAACCAGAGGAGCAGATCTAAATGGTCAGGCAGGTGCATGGAAGATAAAGCCATCTTTTAGAGACATGGAGAGCATTTAAGTGACATCTGCAGCAGGAAAGCAGTCTTTGTTGTCACATAGACTTATACCTATACTCTGTCTTGTCGCTCCATGTTGTACAGTTGCCTATGAACCAACTCAGCAGCACAGTAGACACCAAAACCCAGGCAGGCTGCATAAATACTGTGGTTTGTCCTATAGTGGAACCATCTCATACTTGGATTTGCCTTATGACACATTGGGGGAAAGATGCTGGCCATGTATTAGCATAGTCCATGGAGGATAGATTCATTCTAA
>CAOLHI010006030.1:0-45045 GCA_948474755.1 Ctenosaura bakeri | reverse complement strand
TGTAATGTGATCTTCCACTTTTCCTATTGCCTTGCAATGCTTCCCCTGCAGGGTGGTAAGGCCAATCTCCCCTTGAAGTCTCACTTTGGATCAGGTCTTTTGTTGGAGCAACCAGACTTGCCATGCTCTGAACTGTTCATGAGAACTGCCTCAACTATGCCACGAAAATCAGAGCATGTTTTAGTGATATTATAAAATGTACATCCCTCACAGACTTGTTCAAAAGCCAGGGAAAAAATATTCATCTTTTCCTTGGTATTTCAATCATTTGTCTGGTTCTACTGTATAAGATCTGAATTCTGTTGGTAGTGTCTTCTAGTGAAGATTCATTGAATCTATAGGATTGATGAAAGTGTCTTCTCATTATTCAACGTTTGATTCAATGAATCTACTCTAGTTTGCCCTGTGAATTGTATTCAGGCCATTATTTGTTGTTCAATCATATGCCAGGAAGGGGTAGAGTTTTGTGTGTGCATGTTAGGTGATCTTTTGGATTTGTGTTTAGGTTTAAGCCATCTGTTATTGTACATTGAGTTTTTCATACTTTTGCTCGACCTTTGCATAACAGACCCCTCACCACCTGAGATAATTCTGCAGAGAGGGAAATGAAGAACACAAAGAAAGTCACAAAGTAATACTTTTTGGCAACCATCATTGACACAAAGGTGGACTGTTCACGAATTCTTATTAATGTCTATTCATATCCACAGTGCAGGTAGTGCAGATTCCATACTAGTGATCTTGAAACTGGAATTGAAAATATACCTTTCTCTTTTTCCCCCTCAGATGTGTCTGACTGTTTCAAATGCCCAGAAGATCAATATCCAAACAAGAACAAAGATGGTTGCACCACCAAAATTGTAACATTTTTGTCTCATGAAGAACCTTTAGGGATAAGTTTATCTTTATTTTCTCTTTCTTTCTCACTGATCACAGTTTTGGTGCTGAAAATTTTTATTAAACACCAAGATACACCCATAGTCAAAGCCAACAATCGTGATATCACCTACATTCTCCTTATCTCCCTTCTGCTTTCCTTCCTTTCTCCACTGCTGTTTCTAGGACAACCTAACAAGGTGACCTGCCTTCTCCAACAACCTGCTTTTGGCATCATCTTCTCAGTCGCTGTTTCTTGCCTCTTGGCCAAAACCATTACTGTAATTGTAGCTTTCATGGCCATCAAACCAGGAACTAGCATAAAGAAGTGGGTGGGGAAAAGACTCACCAAGTTCATTGTTCTTACCTGCTCCCTCCTTCAAGCAGGGCTTTGTGTTGTGTGGCTATCAACTGACCCTCCATTTCCAGACTTAATCACCCAATCATTAAGCAAAGAAATAATAGCAGAATGTAATGTTGGATCTGTCTTAATGTTCTATCTTGTCCTAGGCTTCATGGCCTTTCTGTCCAGTATCAGTTTTTTAGTGGCATTCCTAGCCAGAACATTGTCGGACTCTTTTAATGAAGCTAAGTTTATCACAGTCAGCACGTTGATTTTCTGCAGTGTTTGGTTTTCTTTTATTCCAGCCTACCTGAGCACAAAGGGGAAATACATGGTAGCTGTGGAGATCTTCACTATCTTAGCCTCAAGCGCAGGCCTCTTGGGTTGTATATTTTTTCCTAAATGTTACATTATTTTGCTGAGACCAGAACTGAACAACAGGGAGCAACTAATAGGGAGAAAGATTTTTAGACCCTAATAGTGTTATGTTGTTTCATTTTGTGTCTAGGATCTGCCTCCGAGTGATCTGATAATCCTCCCTGCCTGTCATCTTTTCTACTCATATGCAGGAGTTCCCTCCTTCATTGAGTATGTCTGCACTGACATAACTGGAAAGAGATATTTATTTTGAAGCTTCTTGTGTCATCTTAAATGTTAACAGCTTTGTTTTGACCTACATTTTCATGGACTTTACACATGTTGTTCATGGGATTGAGCTTAGAGTTTTCAGATGCTTTATTTGGATACATCAAAGAAACAACAACACAATTTGGTGTTGTCAAGACTAAAGAAACATTAGATTTACAGTATCTAATAAACTAACATCCTGTTTTATGGCTACCCATAACAGCTCCTTTCCTAGGCTATTCCCACCTCCCATTTTCTCATTCATCTTGCCAACTGTTTGATCTTGCAGCCATGTCTGCCTGCCTGCATTTATCCTCTTATCACAGTTCATTACAATATCATGAATGGTACTGGTGTTTCCAGAACACCACTTACCAGCAAATCCTATTATCCCGTCGTACCATGAGAAGGCCTGCAATGTATCAAAACAAAGCAATTACACTTCTTGAATGTAGGGAGTGTGGCCTCAATAGAAAACTATTTGTCTAGTAATTTAAGTAACAATTCTTTTAAAGAAGGCATCTCATTATTCTTTCATTTTTGAATTTAAATCACTAGACTTGTATCAAATGGGTTAATAAATTATGTTTTTTAAACAATAGAACTTTAAATCAACTAAAACAAGATCAGGAGAAAGTGGCACAAGACTGGAACATGAAATGGGGTAAGTTACCTAGGAGAACGTCCAATGCATCCTACTTTTCCAACAGGGTGAATACAAGGAGACTTTGGATGTCTGCTTTGCAATGACAGATGGCACTTGACAAAGAGAATTGCGCTCAAAAATGTGTGTACAAGCAAACACATTACTGAGGCAAACAAACAGCTAGAAGAATGGTATTTTCCAGGCCATAGAAATGTACGCTTTGGCCATGTTAGAGGACCACCTCAAAAATCTAGCGCATTTCGTTCACATCTACCACACAAATATTGTCATCAGTTCAGTAAACACTGGTATCTTACATATCCTTTTTTATAATCTGCAGAATTGAAATCCTTACTAACTGGGAAGGTTAGTAATTCAGTGTTTCATTTACATCTTTTAGTATAACAATTCAATTGTGCAGATTTCTCTGCCATTTTGCCATAATCAATCTTCTCTGGGCCCTGTTTGAACAAACAGTCTTCAGAGGATCCCATTTACTTGGTTAATGGTCAAGATTGTATGCTATATTAGAAAAATGAAGTTTGCAAAGATAAATGTGAAGGAGGAGTCAATCAGCTTTTGTGAAAAGGAAATTAGGACTTGTCTTCACATTTGGAGAATCCCCTGAGATCTGTCATGTTGAGTAGGAAAGGAAACAGGTTGTTCCTCTCTAAAAAGAAGCAACACAAATTGTCCTTCAAAAAGACTCAGACTAAGCTGTCTTTATTTTTAAAATAAGTCCTCTTTTTGTCTGAGACCTTGATTTAGTTTACTCACTGTGCTTCTAGCACAATAATATTTGGCAGTGTCTGTAGCTACCAAGGAGGACATTTGAAGATAGAACTTATTTTTCCCATTATCTTTAGAGATAGAAATTCCGTTTTTGAGAGAGGGAGAATATGCTGTGCTTCCAGTATAGCTTATGTATCCCATCCATTCTAGTTGTTTGCCATCAAGGGCCATATCCAGGTCCAGTCATAACCACTAGAAATGGAGTATCCAGTGACAGTACAGGTTAGCTTCATGGACTCCCCAGGCTTTGTTATTATTCCAAGGCCAGACTTGATCAGAGTGATTTGGGAAAAGACACGTAGGTGAAGAATGAGACTCAGTTAAATTTACTCTGCATATTATGAAAAAAACAGTGACCTTGAGTTTTCTTCCATGAAGACTTACAGGAAGGAACCGTGAAAATCACAATAAAACTAAGGTATTTCATGTTTCCAGGCATGTGTTTGAATGCTGAGCTGGAAATGACCCATAAGTTCTCTGGTCAAGGAACATGTGAAGGTGGAAAGTAGATTCTATTTAAGCAGAGATATCTTTGGACTTGTGATTTGCATCTAGGCCTCATCTTCCTGCCCACCCCTTTCCTTCATAATATAAAACAGTAAAAATACTGGCAAGCTATTGCCTTTCATGTGCATGTTTCAAGAACATAATCTGTGCTTGCCCACTTTATATTTTTGTGAAGAACCAAATATTCTCTGCTCTGAATAAATGTGAAAATAAAGATCTCTCCAAAGTGTCAAGCACCACCAAAGATTAGTTTGTTGCCTTTAGCTAGGCTTAGCTAGTTCTGAAGACTATTATTTAATCCCAAATTATTTCTGAGAATTTGATTGACTGGCAGGAGGATGATGAGGACAACTAAGCATTCATCATATTTTCCAGCTCCTGTTGATATTTAAGACATCTTAAACTTGACCATTGTTAAGTGCTCTGTCCAGCTAATCCTAATAGGTTAACTACTTCTGAGGACTGATGATCAATCCCAGAGAGTTTTTGGAGTATTTATCTGACTAATATGAGGAAGATGGGATCTTCAAAGACAGCAATAAAGGGCTAATGCTCAGTAAAAAGAGATTATTCAGTATACCTGACACTAAATGAGGTATGGAAGATGATGTAAGGGATTCTAATATGGCTGGCCAATCCTGTTCTTGGACAAAATAAGGAACCCTTTCAGATATTTGGTGCTGAGTGGAGTAGGGGTGCTCCCCAGCCATTCTTTGGGATGACAGAGCTGTGTATGCCATGTAGCGATGCAAATCTTTAGGTTTTTAATTCTTGCAAATGAAGACAAATATTTTCCACAGATTTCTCACAATTGTAAGAAAAAAATAATACTTCTACACAGTTTTTGCCTGTTACTGGCATACCCCAAAGTGTCTGGGGAAATCATCTGTAAAAACATAAAAGGAATTTTTGCAGTGAAAATTAAGGGGGTTTGTGCAGTAGCAAAAACTTGGAGTGCACAAAGTGGGGGGCATGTGGGGGGGGGCAGGGATGGGGCTACATTACAGGGAGGGTGGGGCTATGGCATGTTGGGGCATGGTTTGGTGCATGGGGGGGGGAGGGCAAGGGTTTGGTGACCCCCCCAAAATTCCTGCTGGGGCTCACCACCCCCATTCCCCCTTTTTAATCCCTGGGTTTGAAAAAAAAAAAAAAAAAGATTTTTCAAGGTAAGGCACACTGCTGCTAGAAGTACAAGATAGGGTTTTTCTGTGTGTGTGCACATAAAAGCGGGCACGCACACGTGCACACACACGGGGGGGTTGAAAGTTACATTTCATTTTTTTGTGTGAAAATCACACTTTACATGAAATTTTTTTTTCCCCCCAGAAACCCATATGGTTTTTTTGGGGGGGTGGGGGGGAGGGGGAAAAATTATTTTTCAGAAAAAAACATGTGCTTCTGTACAGAATATTTTCCCAAAACTCTTGGGGATGGACCGAATCCTCAAATTTATTATTTTTCCTAACTATGTTTCAGAGGTTCCATTTTTTCCCCATGCAAATCTATTTTTCAGCAAGAAATAAAAAAGGGGTGAATTTCTTACCATTCCTAGCACCAAATGGTCTTTTGAGAGCTTCCATAACTGACAGTATCCAGTTCACTTGGGTTTGCGGGAGATGGATGTGGTAGAATGTGCAGTGGAGGACCACTTGTGACCAGTGTCATGGAAAAATTTTTTGGTACACTATTCAATTTAGGCCATTTCTGCACTACCCTGTTATAAAGTTATTATTGCATTTGGGAACCCCCTATGGAATCCTGAGGTTTGCAGTTTAGGAAGAGGCCTTTAAAATTTCCCAGCCAGGGGCTTTTGCCCCTCAGTAAATTACAAACTCCAGAATTCCACAGGATTTTGAAAGGGGAATAATGGCACTATAATATTTTTAGGGGGAAAATGACCAAAAGGGGGAACCCAACACAATTGTTAGTCTTGGGCCCCTTTTCCACACGGATTTAAAAAAAGGGTTAAGTCGCCTCCATGGAGGTCATCTACACCGTTATGCGAATTGGGGTGGATTCTTTGAGTAATTCCACACCGCAATCCGCGGTTGTGCACCCACAAGTGGTGGCGCGCATGCTTTTAAAAAACCCCACATTTTATGTGGTTTTTCAAAGGCACGGGGCGCCAAAACCCCGTCCAACCCCGTCGCAGCGCCCGTTTTGGATTTACGGACGTGTGAAAGGGCGTCCCGGGCGATGGGGGGGGGTGGGTTTTCCGGGCTGGCGGGCTTCTCCGATTGGTGGAGAGGCTCCGCCAGTAAAAATCCACCATTTTGGGTGCTGCCGGGTGCCAAGGACGCCGGGGGGACGCTGCTGCGTGTGGAACAGTGAAATGCGCTGCTCCATGCAGCGGAACAAGGTAAGCCCTGTTTTTGGTGTGGTTTTCCCCCTTTTTCCCCGCCCGCGTGTGGAAAGGACCTTAGTTTAATAATAAACAATGGCTTTAATTGGATCACTTAGTTTTTTTTTTTCAAAATCTTTTCAGTATCACCTGCATTTAGGAACCCACTTCTTCTTGGTTTTTACATTATAGTTGCAGGGTGGCACCTTGATGGAGCTAATTCAAACCATTCTCTGCCAAGGTGAGACCCCACAATGCAGCTTTAAAAACCAGATGCCCTTTCAAATGTGCTGGAGGACTTTAAACTGAGGATCGCTAAAATTTTTTGGTTTTGGGCCATTTTTTAAAAATCAGTATTTTAAACAAAACTCCCTTTGGTTTCCTGGTTCATTCTGTTACTGCGGCTATGATATGCCCGGTGATAGCACTAGATATCACTTGACATCAAAATTATTTGGCCTCCATTTGACCTCCTCTGCTACCCTGCTCCACGTGTTTGCAAAGGGCCACTGGACAAGCATGTAAACAGGCGCGGCCGTTAAGGGTTTGGGAATTCCAAACCCCATTTAGGCAGGCAGATTAATGTCTCTTTGTTGCTTCAGGGACCATTTTTCTTGCAGACACACCTTGCTAAGTTCGTTTTACACAAAGACACTTCCAAAGGGGGGACTTTCTTTTATGCTGAGCCATTAGCATACTGGCCAAAATTATTGTCATCCAGCGCTAAGCTCATCATGAAAAACTTAATTTTTCCAAATTTGACCCCAAAATTTCCCCTTTGTTCTCACCAAGCATGGCATGGCATGTAGGTAAAATCCACCCTATAAAAACTCCCTGATTCCGAGTTTTCCCTTTGGATCGCTCCTAGTTCATCCAGCCTTGCTACCACTGTGTCCAGCGAGTCATCCCCTCAGTGAGCCACGCTGATTTTTTCCTCCCCTGAAACCTTTCCGCTTCTCTCCAGGGCTATAGATAAGGTGTTGTATCACCCATTTCCCCCCCCATTCCTATTTCTTAGTTAGCTGTGTGCATGTGTTGTCTTATTTGTTATTTGTCCTTTAATAAACCTATCATTTTTGTTACTTTAAAACTTGTCTGGCTGCTTTTCTGATCCAACGCTGTAGACATAGGGTGGAAAGATCCCCCTAAGTTACCCTGCCTCTTGTTAGCCTAAGAGAGTGCTCGATTTAATTTCCCCATCTTGTGTTTTGTTTGGTTATTTGGGCACCCCTCCTGGGACCCCCACAACACAGGGTAACAATTCCACCCTGTATTTTAATAAGCAAAGTTGAAATTGGGGATCCTAAGACTCCTGACAGAAAATGTGTTATCTCCAATGAAGATTTAATTGAGCGTCACATGATTTTTAACTAGTTGTGGATGCTGAAGCCTAGAGACAGTTGGTTTCCTTTGATACTTAAACTTCCCCTGCCATTGTTGGTTGGGCTCTATAAGACATTTTAATTTGTGGAATATCACATTCAGATCAAAAGCATTCAATATGTAAAAGTCAAGTAATCTTTTTCTATGAAAACCACTGAACTTTGGGAATTATAATCTAAACCATCTGGAATGTACGTAGTTGGGAAAATAAATTAATTTTGAAAAACTATGTGTATATAATAGTGCAATGTTCAACACCTGACAATCTTGAAAGGAATAATAAAAATTTTTTCTCACAATTCTTCAGTTTTATTTCACAGCAGCCGGGGAGACCCAAAACCCCAAAAAAAGAGAGAAAGCAAAGCATGGGAAATCTCTACATTTCCCTCTTCTAGGTTGTAGATTTTTTTCCCCCTCAACCCCTTCTTGTTACACCAAAATATCATCATGTGTCTGGAGGGGGGAAACCAAGATGGTGAAAAAATTTGGGAAAACTAAACCTTGTGAAGAAGAGTTTAGGAAATGAGCTTATTTAACCCCAAAAAGAAAAAAAAGCCTGAGAGAGAATAAGTTACCCCTCTTGAAATATCTGGCCATCATATAGAAGACAAAATAAGCATGTTTGCTGCTACTCTAAGGATAAACATACATTGGTAGATTTGAATTACCAGAAAGAAGATTTTAAATAAACACTAGGAAAAATTTTCCCATACATTAAAACTTTCAACAGTGAAACAGACTGGGGGAAATTTTGGGGGTGTGATCTTCATTTTTAAACAGGTTTTTATGTAGAGGGTAGACGGTGAGCTGTTCGGGTTATTTCAGTAGTGGATCCCTGCACCTGTAGGGGTTTGGACTAGATGGTCCTTGGGGAAAATTTTCCACCTCTATGGTTCTACAATTCTTGATAGGAATCCAGAGAGCTACATCTTTTGCTGCATCATATATTTGAGTCTGCATGAATGGGAAAACCCAATGTAGGTTTTTCTAATACTAAGATATTAGATGTGCCTAACCCAAGGGGGGAATAAAGGGCCTATTTAATTGGAGTTCATGAAAAAAAAGCAATAAATTTCCATTGTTTTCTGGCTAATCCCAGCTTCTCCCTTTACCCAAACCCTCCAGTATCTCCTGAACTGGCCTATGGACCAACATCCTATTGGTGACAAATGTAAGTATAAGTTCAACTTACCCCTTTTAAAAAAAAAAAAAAGATTGGCATGGATAGCAGAATTCCTGAGCTCTGGCCTTAAATCCCTTGTATTGGGATATCTCCCATGATCTTTCATAATGGGGTCAAAGGAAGGCAGATTCTCCGGGCCTTACCAGTTGAATGGAGGACAACAAAGGCATTTGACAGGATGCCTGAGGTTATACTTGTGGCCCAGAATAATGACATCACCATCCTGAGACTGGCTAGAGAAGCACAACCAGGCACTGCCTGGCCACTCTTTGTTATTCTCTTGCAATCAAATGCCAGCCGATGTCTCAGCACCAGCAGACGTAAAACCAGGGGTGAGAAACTAGGAAGAGCACTCAGTTCGGTTTAGATTAATTTTGTGATTCCCAATGCAGAGCACAAACTCGGCTATGGTAGAGGGCCTTATCCTACTCTGATCATTCAGGAAAGATTTAGCTGCCCCTTGGAATCAGTATGTAGAAGGTAGCAAATTATCTTCTCTGCCTAGAGATGTCTCAGGTAGGAAATTTTGGGCCAGCACTTCAAGTAAAAACACATTGAATATGTAAAAAAACCCCCACCACTGCCATTTCAAAATAATCTTTTCTAGCTTCTTCCAAAGGTATAGGGTGGCTTTGTGTTTGCTACATTCGTCATTCTTGTCCTGTGCCTTCAAGTCATTTCCAACTTATGGTGACGCTATGACAAACCTAGCATGAGATTTTCTGGGTCTGAGTGCCCAAGATCACCCAGTGAGTTTCCGTGGAGGGGGTGGGAGTCAAACCTTGATCTCCAGGGTTGTGGTCCAACACTCAGACCACTACAAGATGATGGCTATTTGGTCACCCTAAACTTTTTTTTCCCTTTCCGTTCTCACAGAAAGCAGCAAAGGATAATAAAAGAGGTTTGTTATCAATCATCCTGTCAGAGTTACAGTCAGGCAGAAGTAATAATTTTGCCTGCAACTTCCTGAATTACAGTAATTATAGCTCACTGGCAAAGCTTCAACAGCCTTCCAAGAATTACTAGGGAGAAAAATCAATAAACAATCCTAAAAGGGGGTTTTTCATAAACTTGCTCAGAGGTATTTTTTAGGACCCAAAGGGGCAGAAAGCCCAGTAAGATGGTTTCCCCCTTTTAATGCACAGTTCTGACTTCAAAATAAGTGTAGCTTGGTTGCTATTCTGAGCCAATTATTGTTCAAAACAATATGCTCATCCTTAAGAATTCTATTGGGATGATCCACTGTGATTGATTGGAGGAGATTATATGACTTTAATAGCAGGGGTAAAGCTGGGTGCACAACAGACTCTGTGTGATTGTCAAGAGGTTTGTCATGAAAGGGATTTTACTGATGTTGCTGCTTTTCTTAATAAAATGGGCAAAATTGATATGGGAAATGCCCTAAAACCACCCTCTTCCTGTTCCTCATGAATGGTATCAACCTGGTGACCTCATCATTGGTGGAATCACTTTGCTGGATGGTATACTTTTCCCCAGAACTTTTCTTAGGCAGCCACCTTTTCAGGAGCTTGATTTTGATTGCCCAGTGTAAGGAGTAGAGCTGGAAATAATATGGTACAGAATTGTGTACAAAAACTGTAATTGCATAAGGAATAATGATGTAAAGAGTATAACATTTATGATTGCATAAATAATAGGGATCTTAAGAATATCATAGAGTATTGTGTACAAAATTTGTAATTGTCTTTTGAAATAGTGTATCAATATGAAATTTTTAAAAAAGAAAGAGGCAAAACTCAGATTTCAGGTTGAAACAAAGTTAAGGTTGGAAACATTTTTCAAAGATTCAGGCAAACCTGGTGTTGAGAAAAAGTTAAATGGAAAGATCTATCCATCTCCTAGTCTCCACATCGCACCACTTTCTTACTGGGTAGCTTTTTTTCTTCTGGGATTTAATATTCTTAATGGAGCATTCTTACATTCAGGTGTTGATAACTGATGTTGGGGCTTGTGAACTCTCCATTGTTCTGCTTGACTTATGTCAAAAGGGCAGAAGTGAGAGCAGAGTCCGTTTTATTCCCTTTCCCCTCCAGCTTACTATCTTCCTTTGAAAAACAATTCCACTCACATTGAAACCTTTCATTTCCCACTGAAACCAAATGCAATTTATTTGTGCCAGCTATGGTACTGACAAAGACTATTGCCTAGTTTAGGTGTGTTTCAAGGGAACATGACAACTATAGATCCTTTGGATTATAGAGATTATACCTACCACCTCTCACGGGTTCCATTTTTTCCCCTTTCCAACTCTCAAATTCTGATATCCAAGAGGTAAATGCTATATGGCATTAAAAAGGGGGGGGAAAAACCCAATATAAGTAACACTATGGCATGTTTTTATGTTGCAAATATTATAAGGATATATTTCTGAACTGCATGTTTTTTATCCTCTCTCTCTATTCCCTCAATGATGAAAACAGATTGGCTTGAATTCTGCTGGTGATTTGAACTAAACTAGATCTCTGGAATCTAATATTGTCCCAATAGATTCAATGGGCTTGCTTCCTTTGAACAATCTATAGGATTCAGCCCATTTGCATTGTTTCAGAATTAAATTATCTCATTAGAATCAGTCAGGCATTTTGGGCACTTTGCCTACGTTTGTGAAGGAACTTTCAATTTGATTTTCAGCATGATTACAAAGTTCTACCAGCATGTTTTGGCTTTGACATTTGCTGTAAAAGAATTAATGGAGAATCTCCAGATCCTGCCCAATGTCACTCTTGGGTTACATCGCTGACAGCTACAAAAGATGAGGTTGGCCTTCCGCACGACTCTGGATCTTCTCTTCAAATCACAATGATTTGTTCCCAACTATCGGTGTGGCCCCTCAAGAAAACTTGTAGGCATAATTGGGGGACTTGGCTCTGATATCTCATTCTGTATAGCAGACATCTTAAGTCTCTACAAAATTCCTCAGGTACCATTTGTGCACGAGGGAGTAGAGGGAATATTCTCAAATGTTTCTCACATATAATTCATTCAAGTCATTTGCACTTCAGAAAAAAAGAAAGAAAGAGAGAAAAGGGGGAGTGGGGGGGGGAAGATAAATCAATGGAAAATTAAAAAAGTGTCCTATTGTGACTTCAGACAGCTGGCAACAGTCAGATTAAAGAAGAATGGTTTCAAAAGTTAAGATACAGGAAACACATGATAAAGTCAGAGTTGGTTGTTTTTAAATTTTTTTTTACCCGACATTGTGTTGCATATACACGTTTCAGCCACAAGAATCCTAAAGTTTTAACACTGCTAACTTTAATCAAAGCTAAACATTTAACTTTCAATGTTATCTTATAGTTATTATTGCCTAAGAAGGCATTCAGCTACAAAAAGCTATGCATAACCCTTCATGACCCAAACTATCTGTATATTTTTCATTTAGCTGACATATGGCTCATTCACTCCAAAAAAAAAGGGAGTTCCATGCCCGTAATCGCATGGTCCCAAATGAAGCCCATTTGGGACCATGCGATAAAAAGGGAAACTACTTTAGTACATGGGAATTGTACGGTTACTTTTTCATTTTGGGTGGACCTGGGTTTGTCTTTTTGGGTATGGATGATGACAGTGGAGATAATTTCCTACAGGTCTTCAGGACCGGTTTACCAGAATAAGATCTGTTCAGCTTTATACAGAGAATTCCATATCAGATTTATGTATCTTCTTTTAATGAGCTGAACAGTTGGTCCACTTATCTGCACCTGTCAGATATAAAAGCCAATACATTTGTTTTCCATGGTGAAACAGTAAGCTGTATCTGGCTACACTTTAATTCAGTTGGCAGGTTACAAATTATGAAAAAAATAACTGCTTCAAGGGTGTGGATTCTGACAACCCAATTTGATTTTGCAGTAACATTCCCTGTTGAAGAATGGGATTTTGAGATGTTCCAGGGAAGCATTTCCTTGGCAGTTCACTCACAACAACATCAAGAGTTCCAAAAAATATATTCGGAACATACAACCTTATCAGACCAAAAGAGATAGATTTCTCAGGGACTTCTGGGGGCAAAAGTTTTGGGTGCTCATTCCCAAATTTCCCGTGGGCCAAAGGAGGATATTAAATTATGTAGTGGAGAGTCTTCCTGATGCTGTTTATGAAATATGAATGACTGGCCATAGCTATGGAATCTATAATGCTGTCTATGCTGTGGCACATGCTTTGCATGCCATATATTCATCTCAATTGAGTCACAGAGGAATGACTGGAGGTAAAATATATAAAGCTCTCCAGCCTTGGCAGGTAATATGTCCCTGTTAAATTGCTTTCCCTTTCCCTAAAAACATTTGTTCAACCGGAATCAGTGTCTACTTTTCTTTTCCCTGAAGAAATAACAGTGGATCTTATTTTACATTTCGTTAATTTAGAAGATGGTCAATTAAATTTTTCTTACAAGCTTGAACAGAATACTTTTATGGCATTCTTCTATATCTATCACTTCCAAAAGATAGCATGGAGAAGACCATATGCTTTCAAAGGTTATGCCAGTGAAAATAAGCTCGAGAGGTTCTACCAATATTCATTCATTCATTCATTCATTCATTCATTCATTCATTTTCCTTCATGCTACCTTCTCTCAAAATGGGAACCCCAAATGGATAAGGCTTTCACATCAGCCCTTGATGTCTGCCATTTGAGAGTCAAATGAACTAAATAAAGGGACGTCTAATCACCAGAAAGCTGATCATCAAGTGATGATGGACCCCAGCAACTATGAGCATGGTAATAGTGTACAATAGCTTTGACTGCATCAGTAAAAGGCATCAATTGATTTAAAACTGGATAATCTTCCTAAATTGACTCTGAAAACCTATATTTGAAATTAAACATAAAAGGGAGGGCACATTATGAAATGGGAAGAGGACCCAAAACTGATCCTTGTGGAATCCCACAGTTATAGGAAAATCTTTTGAAATAGATCCCCAAAATGAAACAGAGGAGGAATGGTCAATCAAACAAAATTTAAACCCAGACAAAGCATTCCCTGCTGTTCTCAGTGATTCCAACCATAAAAGTAAAATCTGAGGATCCAAGGTGTCAGAAAAATCCCAAAAGGACCAACACAGATGTTTGACATGAAACCTTAACCACTAGCATATCATTTATTTCATCTATGGAATAATTTTATCGATTTTGTTGTGTTACTCTTTTCTTTCCTTCTGTTTCTATTAGCTGCATCCATATCTTCAAGGGGTTTTATTTAACAACTCTGCAGGAGAAAAGGTGTGTTTTAAAAAAACAAGGAAATCATAGCTGGATTTGATATAACAAATTTGTTACTATTCCCTAATAACTCCATCATTCGAGTGAAAGTTGGAAGGGTGGGATCCCCCCGAAGGAAATGGTTTTGTCATCAATAGAATATGATTGATGGGAAAAAACTTTTCACCAGGTAAGGACTGTTGGGAAAGTGGGCCGAAATGCATTCATCTCATTTAGGGGTTGTGGGTTATCTTTCATGTCTAAAATGATTCTATTATGGGTGCTAAAATTCTGTTATGATGTCAGCCCCATATATAAGTTTTAAGAAAAAAAAAATGGTAACATTGAGTTCTCAAGTTTCTGTTGCTCACAACACATGTAAACAATTTCATAATTTCAGTACAAATAAGACATGTTAAAGATTTACTATGGTTTGATTAAATTTACTTGGGCCTTGATATATGTGCACAGTGGAGGTCAATGGCTCTGAAATTATCAAGGTGGTCTCCAAGGTGTTGAAACTATTTAGGTTCTAGGCCTTTGGAGGTCAAACCAAATCCCACAATGAATTTACCATCTCACTGACAAGACAGCCATCTCCCTCTTTCTGCCCCTATCTCCCTAATGCATATACATAGTTGAATACATGCATGTGGTATCTTTGAAACTTCATTTTGATGTCTTATTTCTGTGGGAATGAAAAAAATCATAAAGAATGAATTGATGTAGATTTTGTCATATATAATGTGGCTAACTTCTTATGACAAATTTAAGTTCCATTGGGCCCGCCCCCTTTGGGAATATGACTTAACAAGGATCCAATCTGATTTGTGCTATGCCTAGAAAGCACCAACATATAGATCTATAAACTATGTTCTTCTGTGTTAAGTAATCATTTGCTTCCTTCTTTCTTCATCCTTCATCTAGCATTTGAAAAGTATTTTTTTTCTTAATCTTATTCTTATTTTTATATTGTCGGTAGTAGCTGCAACAGTAATAGTTTTTCTTTCCTCCTGAACTTCTTTAATGGATAGTTGCCTCCTCTTTCTGTGTGTAGTGATTCTTGTGATGCTGGTTATCAGAAAAAAATGAAGGAAGGAGAGCAGTTTTGTTGTTATGACTGTATTCCTTGTCCGGATGGGAAGATTTCCAACCAGAAAGGTAGGCAATGCAGTGTACCAAATGTTTCTGCATAAAGGATTAATTGATATGGTAGGAGTGGTGGTCATCATGTGTCATCAAGTCAGCTTCTACTTGTAGAACCCTGTGAATAAGAGATCTCAAGGATCTTGTTATTAGCAACCCTGCTTGAATCTTGCAAGCTGAGGGCCATGGCTTCCTTCACTGAATTGATTCCTCTGTAGTGTGGTCTTCTGCTTTTTGTACTACCTTGAATTTTCCCTTGTAGGATGGTGAGGCCAGCCTCCTCTTCAAGTCTCACTTAGGATCAGGTCTTTTGTTGGAGCAACCAGACTCACCATGCTGTGAACTGCTTCCACCATACCATGGAAGTCAGAGCATGTTTGAGTGATTTTATAAAATGTTCTTCACTTGTTGACATTCCCAAGGGCCAGGTGAAAATATTCTTCTTTTCCTTGGTATTTCAATCAATGGTCTGGTTCAGCTGGATATGACCTGAATTCTATTGGTAGAATTCATGGGATTGATGCAAGTGTCTTGTCATTATTCAACATTTGACTCAATAGAGCTACTCTAGTTTGCCTTGTGAATTGGATTCAGGACTTTAATTGTTGTTCACTGCCATGCTAGGAAAGGATGGAGTTTTCTGTGTGCATATTAGGTGATCTTTCAGATTAATGTTTCTTATCCCTAAAGGTGGGTGACTCATAGGTCCACCCACGATGCCAGTGCCTCCATGGAACAGTGGGACATTATTATCTCAAAGGGGAGGCCAGAGGGAGGGGTAACCTTACAGGATCTCTCCACCTATGTATACTGGTACTAACACAGTGACACTATTTGGAAGTTCAAAGAATGTTTTATAAGGGAAAAAATCACAATCACACACAAGATTCAATCAGTCTCACAACTTCACAAGCCTAGCTGAAGGAAAGGAAGGAAAAATCAGATAGAGAAAAGTTAGGGTGAAGTGAGTGCTATTTACCTATCCTTAAGAGAAGAGATGAAGTGAAGTGGCTTAGACTAGGGGTCTGAGGGTAGTACAAGAACAGGAATCTGAGTAACAGAGTGACAGCCTACCACCAATGTACTACTGTACTACAGGTTATCTGGCTTGGAGCCAGGGTTTAAATACTCTTTTTCTGCCGCAAAGTGTTTGGCTGTCTGAGAGGACAAATAATGGGATCCGGAGCAGGCTAATGATCTTACTATTAGGTGACAAAACACTGATGGGAATTGTGATAGCTTCTTAATGTCTGGGCAGGTGAGGGAACAAAATGGTGAAGTTTAGTAGGAAGGTGGTTGCAAGGCATTGGTAATTGTTCGTGTATCTGGGAGTCTCCATGGCTACTATCTTCTAGATTTGAGTTATTGAGAGAAACATCTTCTTCAACTAATCTTCGGTGAACGCATGATCTAGCTGTACCTTGAGGCCTCTCCTGACCTACTTTTGCATGTGTTCAGCCAGTCTTCTTTGCTAGCGTGGCTTTTTAGCCATAACCGTGCATGATTTTTATTTTATGACAATTAAATAATGATCATTGCCAATCATATCATGGAATGGGGGTGTATAGCATGGAAACATGTTTTAGTTTAAGATGTCTGTTATTGTACACTGAATTTGCATACTTGTATTTGAGTTTTGCATTACAGACTGCAAAGTTGGACTGCTCATGAATCCTTACTAATTTTTATTCATATCCACAGTGCAGGTAGTGCAGATTCCATACTAGTGATCTTGAAATTGTAACTGAAAATATACCTTTCTTTTTCTTTCCTCCCAGATGTGACCGACTGTTTCAAATGCCCAGATGATCAATATCCAAACAAGAACAAAGATGGTTACACCACCAAAATTGTAACATTTTTGTCTCACAAAGAACCTTTAGGGATCAGTTTATCTTTATTTTCTCTTTCTTTCTCACTGATCACAGTTTTGGTGCTGAAAACTTTTATTAAACACCAAGATACATCCATAGTCAAAGCCAACAACCGGGACATCACCTACATTCTCCTCATCTCCCTTCTGCTTTCCTTCCTTTCTCCACTGCTGTTTCTAGGACAACCTAACAAGGTGACCTGCCTTCTCCAACAACCTGCTTTTGGCATCATCTTCTCAGTCGCTGTTTCTTGCCTCTTGGCCAAAACCATTACTGTAATTGTAGCTTTCATGGCCATCAAACCAGGGTCTAGAATAAAGAAGTGGGTGGGGAAAAGGCTCACCAATTTCATCATTCTTACCTGCTCCCTCCTTCAAGCAGGGCTTTGTGTTGTGTGGCTATCAACTGACCCTCCATTTCCAGACTTAATCACCCAATCATTAAGCAAAGAAATAATAGCAGAATGCAATGTTGGATCTGCCTTAATGTTCTATCTTGTCCTAGGCTACATGGCCTTTCTGTCCAGTATCAGTTTTTTAGTGGCATTTCTAGCCAGAACATTGCCGGACTCTTTTAATGAAGCTAAGTTTATCACAGTCAGCATGTTGATTTTCTGCAGTGTTTGGTTTTCTTTTATTCCAGCCTACCTGAGCACAAAGGGGAAATACATGGTAGCTGTGGAGATCTTCTCTATCTTAGCCTCAAGTGCAGGCCTTCTGGGTTGTATGTTTTTTCCCAAATGTTGCATTATTTTGCTGAGACCAGAACTGAACAACAGGGAGCAACTAACAGGGAGAAAGAATTTTAGACCCCAATAGTGTTATATAGTTTTCCCTTTGTGTCTGTCTCATCAAAACAATAGAATTAAAATATAATCAAGCTTTGAGTGATCTGATTAATCCTCCCTGTTTGTCATATTTTCTAGTCATATGGAGAAATCCCCCCTTCATTGAATATACCTGTACTGATGTAACTGGTAAAAGCTATTAATTTTGAAGGTTCTTGTGGCATCTTAAAGGTTAACAGCTTTTATTTGACCTATACTTTCATGAACTAAACACACGTTGTACATGGAATTGAGCTTACAGGTTTCAGAAGCTTTCTTCAGGAACATGAAAGAACCAACAGCACCCTTTGGTGTTGCCAAGACTAAAGAATGATTGGATTTATAGTATCTAATAAACTTAGTATGAGCAAGCATTTCATCTGACAACCACCTATAACAGCTCCTTTCTGAGGTATTCTATCCCTCTCCCATTTTCTTGTTCAGCTTGCCAACAACTTGACCTTGTAGCCCTGTCTGTCTGCCTGCCTGCATCTGTATTTTAATCACAGTTCATTGCAATAACATCTCTGTGTTTCCAGCACACCATTCACCAGCTGATCCTATCAGCCTTTCATAACAGAGTAAGACTTGCAAACCATCAAAACACAGTAGTCATATTTCCTTGAATGTAGGGAAAGTATAAAGATATTTGTCTACTAATTTAAGTAACCATTCTTCCTTAGAAGATATCTCATCATTCTTCCATTTTTGAGTGTAAATCAGTAGACATGTATCAAATGGATAAATGAATTATGTTTTTAAACAGTAGAGCTTTAAGTTAAGTGAAATAAGATTGAGAGGAAGTGGCACAAACATGGAATGGGGGAAGTTAGTTAGAAAGACCTCCAACATGCCTTACTTATCCAAAGGGGTGAATACTAGGAGACTTCGGATGTGTGCTTCTTAGTACAGACATTACTTGACAAAGAGAATTGCACACAAAAATGTGCGCATAAGCAAACACATTATTGAGGCAAACAAACAGCTGGGTGAATGGTATTTTCCAGACCATAGAAATGTACCCTTTGGCCAAGTTAGAGGACCACCCCAAAATCTAACTCATTTCACTAATATCTACTGTTCAAACACTATCATCACTTCAATAAACACTGGAATTTTACCCATATTTTCTATAATTTGTAGAACTGAAATCCTCACTAACTGGGAAGGTTAGTAATCAGGAATGTTTTATTCACATGTTTTAGTATAATAATTTATCTGTACATATAATCATGCTGATTTGCCATCATTAATTTTCTCTATCCCCTGTTTTCAATAAACAGTTCTCATTCGATCATATGTGCTTGTTAATAGTTGCAATAGATTGCTATGTGAGGAAAGTGAGGTTTGCAAAGGTAACTGTGAAGGAGAAGGAATTCAGTTTCTGTGAAAAGAAAATCAGGACTTGTCTTCACATTCAGAGACTCCCATGAGACATGTCATGTTGAGTAGGAAAGGAAACAGGTTGTTCCTCTCTAAACAGAACCAACACAAAGCTTTCTTTATATTTTTTTAAGAATTCATCTTTTTGTCCATGCCCTTGGTTTAGTTTCCTCATTGTGTCTCTTGCACAATAATATTTGGCAGTGTCTGTAACTACCAAGGAGGACATCTGAAGATAGAACTCATTCTTCCCATTATCTTTAGAGATAGAAATTCTGTTTTTGAGAGAGGGAGAATATGCTGTGCTTCCACCATAGCTTATGTATCCTATCCATTCTAGCTGTTTGCCATCAATATGCCGTATCCAGGCCCAGTAATAATTACTAGAAATGGAGTAACCGGTGACAGCACACGTCAACTTCATGGACTCCCCAGGCTTTCTTATTCCAGGGCCAGACTCAATCAGGGTGATTTGGGAAAAGACACCTAGGTAAAGAAAGAGACTCAATTAAATTTAATATACATAGTATGAAAAAGGGAAAACAATGAGTTTTCATCCATTAAGACTTACAAGAAGGAATTGTGAAAATCAACATGAAACTGAATAGGTATTTCATTTTTCCAGGCATGCAGTTGACTGCTGAGTTGGAACTGACCTGCTGGTTCTGTGGTCAGGAAACATATGAGAGTGGAAAGTAGATTCTATTTAAGCAGGGATAGCCTCGAGTTCATGATTTGCATCTGGGCCTCATTTTCCTGCCCACCCCTTTTCTTCATAGTATAAAACAGTAAAGATATGGGTAAGCTACAGCTGTTCATGTGCCTGCTTCAAGAATATAATTGTGCTTGCCCATTTTACATTTTTTGTGCTGAAGCAACATTCCATAGCTTTGAGCAAATGCAAACATCCAGATCTGTCCAAGGTATGAAATATCACCAATGTTTAGTTTATTGCTATTGTTGTTGTCATGTGCCTTCAAGTCATTTCCAATTTATGGTGACTCTCAGGAGAACCTGGCACAGGGTTTTCTGAGTGCTGAGAGTATACGCCATACTCAAGGTCATCTAGTGGGTTTCCATGGCCAAGCAGGGAATCGAACTCTGGTCTCCAGGGTTGGGCGAGTTTTCCTCACGAGAATGTTATAGTGCTATGATTCCACTTTCAACCTCCTATGGAATCCTGGGGTTTGCACTTTAGTGAGAAGCTGGCCGGCCACTCTCTAAACTGCAAACCCCAGGATTCCATAGGAGGTTGAAAGTGGAATCATAGCGCTATAACACTCTCGTGCGGAAATGGCCATAGTCCAACAATTAAACCACTATACCACACTAGGTTACTCACAACCATTTTGGGTTCTTGCTATGAAGAGCCAGTCTTGAAATGACTTCAGTGGCAGCTGCTTCACTTCTGAGCCTAAGGACCTTTCTGCACTACATTGTCATAGTGCTATTATTCCACTTTCAACATCCTGTGGAATTCTGGGGTTTGTAGTTTACTGAGGTCAAATATATTTTCTGTGTAGAAAAATTATTTTCTGCACAAAGACTTTGGTTTACTGCACAAAATGGCCACTGTAATTTGGACACTGATTAAGTCTCAATTTCTGAAGATGCCAGTCACTCCAGGATTTGTCTCATCAGGATTTCTCAAGACTTGAAAAATGTGTTTGTTCATTTTTATCATTTCCCGAATATTTTAGAATATATTTTCCATCACTAGTGGAGGAGAAAGTTACTTGACATTCAGAATTTCTCCTGGGATGGTCCATGTACTTTCAGGTGTATTGAGTGAGCAATATAGCCTGCAGTAAGAGGGAAAAAGGAAGAAAAACACTGAGGGATCTATGGAGACAATCCGACATAGAATTATTTCTGAGGACTACTATTTATTCCCAGACTAGTGTATATACCTGGCATTGTCCAGGATTTTACTTTCTCATATGTAATTCTTGCTAGAATGATCTGAGATTCTGTGTGTCTAATTCCCCAAACTATCTTGTCCAGTACCTGTAACTTTTCCCCATGTTCCCCAATCCAATCTGTATTCAGAGTTATTAACATACAAAGGTTGGTTTCCTGAGGGAATACACTGCCCTCCTCTTTGCTGATAGGCCTCGTCTCCATAGTAACCAGCCTAGCCAAGAGACTGAGGCCCAAGACTTCTCTGGCAGAGAATTCTAAAGGCCCCTCCTCAACCGCAAACCCCAGGATTTCATAGAATGTTCTTAGACAGCCAATCATAGGAGGTCTTTGCCTGATACAGCCAATCTCTTCACCTGCAGCCAATCATATGAAGTCTTCATCTGATGCAAACACACAAACTTTGACTTTTATATATTAGATTTTTTTTTCCAGATATGTGGTTAGCTAAGGTTTTGTCACAACGATAACTGTGTAGGGAAAGTTAGGCAGCTGAGTCAGGCCCTTTCTGCATGATATCATCAACCCGCTTCAGCCACACCCTTCTTCTGGACTAGGAGCCATCTTAACACATGACATCGTCACTAGCCAGTTGCTATCTCATCCTCAAGTGTGCCTAATCAGTTCTTTTTCATTGATGGGGAAAAACCATCATCAACCTCCCTTTCACATGACAATTGCGCCAGCTGGGTGAGTGCAGTTCCTCCGTGGTGGCTTCCACTCATTGCTGATCCAGCAGTGGGTGGGCTGTGAGTGTTCCCATCCTGTCCCTCCCTCAGCAACCACCAGGGCAATCTCTGCTCAGCAGCCGCCTGGCCACTTCAGTTGCATCAGTGCTGAACACAGAAAGAGAAGGTGACAAAGGAGCACATGGCTCGGTGATTTTGATACCCATCACCTCTGGGTGATCATTTTGCGCATCATCTTTGAAATTTAAAATATTAAAATCCCTTTATTACCGTTAGCACAATTGCACAGTATAGCTGGCTGACATGACCCAGATCAAGTTAGCCCAGTCCATTGTGCTAATGTTAGCATAACTTCTGACAAAAAAATAATTAAAAAAAGACCAATCAGGAGCTGGGAGGGGGCAGGGCAAGGAAAGGTGGGGATGAGGAGTGGCCAGGGATGCTGTGCTAAGGAAGACACATTGGCTTCAATGTTGGTGTTCATCTGGTGACATTGGAGGCTGGCAGAAAACAGGATTTTAAAACTGATTCCAATCCAGAAATGGCAATGCTGTGATGACCACAGAACTGCTGGTTATAGAGGTATGCTGAGGAAAGGGCCTAAGAAAGGGTCTTATGAGGAACATGTCTCATATCTGGTGTTTTATGGAAGAAAAAGTAAAAAGTTTCCTTCAGGTATCAATAGAACATGATGTTCAGAAAGAGTTAGGATCAGCTAAAAGTCAGTTTCTTCTTTTTGTCCAACCACATATTATTGTGCGACTTGCACAATAATATGTGGCAGTGTCTATTGCTTGGAAGGAGGACACCTGCAGATAGAACTCATCCTTGCTATTATCTCTGGAAACAGAAATTCTGTTTCTGAGTTAGAGAGCATAGCTGGTGCTGTCATCATTACAGACAACTCTGATCCATTCCAAATGTTTGCCACTTGACAGTCAGATCCAGTGCCAATAATAACCACTAGGGAGGGAATATCCAGTGACAGCAGAGGTCAGTTTGATGGAATCTCCAGGTCTTGCTGTTCCCGAGCCAGACTCCACAAGTGTGACTTCAGAAAAGACACCTAGAAGAAGAGATACTCTCAGTTAAATCCAACGCACACATGAGAACAAGGAGAACCATTGGACATTTCCACACTACACTGTCATAGTGCTATTATTCCACTTCCAACATCCTGTGGAATTCTGGGGTTTGTAGTTTACTGAGGCGAAAGAACTCTATGGCTGAGAATTCTAAAGGCCCCTCTCTAAACTCCAAATCCTAGGATTCCATAGGATGTTGAAAGTGGAATAATAGCACTGTAACAGTGTAGTGCGAAAATGGCCATTGCTTCCAGTCTCCTTTCATAGAGGATCACACAAATGTTTAATGGAAGTCAGCATAAAATGAAGCAGGTATCTCATTTTTCCAGCCACAGGAGCAGACCCTGAGCTGCTAAGCAGTGGGTAGTGCTTTCACTGGGTGAAAGGAACAAACAATGGTCTAAAGGAGATTCTACTTTAGCAGAACTAGTTTTGGGCTCCTCATTTGCATCTGAGGATCATTTTCCTGTCCATTCCTTCTCCTCCAAGCTTAAAACAGTGAAGATATTGGTATATTTCAACTCTGGAAAGGAACCTTGTGGATAGTTCAATAATGTACTCTGTGTTTGCATTAAGTTACTGCCTTATGATTCCTGATACAATATTCTGCACACAGCATGAACTAAGCTGATTCATAGTTAGGGTCTAGTTCAGTCATGACCCTTTGGGGTTTTTTTTCAGAAGAACTAGTTTCCCATGACTTCATGTACTGCTAATCCCTTTCTAAACATCATTTTAAGGGCCTTTCCACACCACACTATTATAGTGCTACTATTCCACTTTCAGCATCCTTTGGAATCCTGGGGTTTGCAGTTTAGGGAGGGGCATTTAGAATTCTCAGCCAGATTGCTCTTTGGCTTCAGGAAACTACAAACTCCAGAATTCCACAAGATGTTGAAAGTGGAATAATAGCACTATAACAGTGTAGTGTGGAAAGACCCTAAGTGTTGGCTGCTACCTTTACAGTTTGATGGTTTCAGATTGGAAAGACCTGCCCAATTTTCTTCCCATTGAATTTGCAAGTGGAGGAGTTATTCTGAGTTCTCTTGTTTTCCAGGATTCACCAGGAAGCAACTCAGAAAAAGTTCTCCCATGTGCTCTTTTAAAATCCTACCTTGATGTCATTTCAGGTGGCGGAGTTAATACCAGGTTTTGACAGCTCCAGGACAAGATATCTTCTTTTGTAAAGATATTTTTCTTAAGCACAAAAATTAGATAATAAAACAACACATAAGGTAATAAAAATCACAAAAAATGAGAAAATAGTAAGACATAGAATAACTAGCTAAACTAAACAACACAAAAAAAAAACTACCTAACCTAAAAGACTAAAACTAAACTAAAACATGGCCAGAAGGATAGACGCAGGCTTCCATCCCCCTAGCAAATGGTTATAAGATAAAATACTATGTCTGCTTCTTTAAAGTTTTAGGATACTTCTACTTACTGGCAAAATCTAAAAATCTTCAAAACCCCAAAACTATTATCTCCAATTCTCACTCAACTATATAATAATCATATTCCTTTTTTTCTTTAAATTACTCAGTTATTCTTCTTTAATCAAAATGAACAATTCATCCCTTTCTGCCAGATCATCCAATTTCATCTTCCAATTCCATCAATTCCATCATTATGTAAACTCCTAGTTACCTTGTTTGGAACTTTTCCGTTCATGAATGTTAGATCAAAAATACAACTCATTGCTCTTAATGAGTTGGATCCTTGATCTAACATTGTTCTTACATTTTCATATCTATGTGTGTGTGTGTGTAATCATGTTTGTTCAATGACTCTGGCAACCTTGCCATCTGCCTTGGCTACTTCACAGACTTTTTTTTTTTTTTACTGAACTGTGGAATATGTTGAGGTCTTCAACTATGGTTGGTTAAATATCAGGAAGTTGAAAGATCTGGTCTCTGTCACCTTGTCCCCCATGAACTCTGCTTGTTATTATACCCCACAAAACTCCTGAACTAACCCACAGTAGCCTGAATCTTGGCCAAGAATTGTAGCTGTTGGTTATTAATACTTTATTTTTCATGTATGCAATTTTCCTGTCAAAAGTGCTATTGGTTTGTGGTTCTTTGGTGCCACCTTATGGTGACTTCTCTAAAAAAATGTATTATAAGTGTGTATGTGTGTGAAAGAGAGAGAGAGAGGTGACGGAATCCCTCTCTTCAGGTTCCTTGCAGAGTAACACACGGCTGCATCCTCTACTTTTGGACTTGTCATCTGCAGATATTGGTCAGAAGTCTTCTCCAAGGCTCTCCAAAAAAGCAGTCAAGACTGATCTCTTCCAACAGGCCTTCCAAGACTAGCATTTCCATCGCCTCCCATCAATTGTCTTGCTGTTATGTTAATAGTTAATTGATGGACTGTTAATTGTTGTGTGTTTTACGGGGTTGGTTTAGGTGGGTTGGTGGGTGGGGAGGATTGGGTATGTTTCTAATGTCTTTTAATGTATTTCATGTATTTCATTTTGTTTGCCGCCTCAATCCATGTGGAGAGGCGGGATAGAAATAAATATTGTTGTTGTTGTCGTCATCATCATCATCATCATCATCATCATCATCATCATCATCATCTCCTTGATACTGGGCACAGATACCAACATTGTTCTATCCTCACCGGTCAGCATAGCCACTGGTAGCTCTCCCAGTTTGGCAAAAGAGGATGTTAATGTGAGAATCCGTAATTGGATGACTGCAGCATGGTCAATGTGAACTGACCTTCAAAGTGAGACAGAAAACATCAGTTGAATTGTTGACATCTTTAATCAAACTAATTATATTCTTTCTGGAATCCATCTCATACAACTCAATGATCTACTACCACTATAAACATCAGCAGCTCTAATGTCTATGACAACAGCATTCCAATGTTAGAAACAGGTATGCTCTGAATGTCTGATAGGAGGCTTTGGGTCTGCAGGATCCAAAACTTTCCAGTAGAGTCGCTAGATGTCCTTTCTTATTGAGGTGTCCCTGTTTTGATGGTTGGAAAGCCTGCCCCAATAGGATGAGAAAGTATTCTTATTATCAGGTACATTCCCTATTTGAGTGTTGGAAATATTACCTTTTATGTAGATTGAAGAAGATGTAAAAAAAAAAATCCATATTTGGGCCCGTGGGCCCATCACAAAGACAGAAAAGTGTGTCTCATGTAGTTTATGGAAATGGACAATATGTTAATTTTACAGAGGAACACAAGGCTAGGTTAACTGAAATCAATATGTCCATTTTCTTTTTTTTTATTATACTTTTTATTAAAACTATCGATACTTGTAAATAAATAACAGTAATATTTAATCTTTCACAACTTCCTAAAATACAGTTATAGTAATATCATTATTTTCTAATATAGTACAGTATAGATGAGGATCTATTTACATTCATTTCATATTTTTATTACTATTATTATCTTGAAAAAACTTATGTATTTCCTCAAATCGATCCTTATATATATTCTAAACGTACAATTCAACTTCCTACATTCCTTTGCTTGGTTGATAATTGACAGCTTAATTGTTTCCTCTGTATCTGTAATTGACAATGATGGCTTGCCCACAATTCAAAAGAAACTTTAAAGTCTCTAACATGATCCTTGCCTATTTTTAAGCCCTCATTTCCACCACTCTAAATAGTATATCTCTTTATTTTATCAAATTCGCTTATAGCTTCAACCTAATCTAGAAATATCAAAAGTACCCAGCTTTTGTTTCAAATAATTTTTGACTGGAGCCAAATATGTCCATTTTCAAATTGTCGGCGGCTGGGCGGGGCCGGGCAGGCTCGGGTCTGGCTCGGGCCGAGGCTGGCGTCCCAGAAGCCTCAGCCAGCAGAGTAACAGCAAACTAAAGCAGTCCAGCAGCAAACTTAAGCAAGCCTTACTTCAGGCAAAAGACAGCAACAAAAAGAAAGGGTTTTCCTCACCCGGGCAACGAAGAGTTAAGCTGGCTGGCAAGACTTCCGAGCAGATTCTCGGCAGGAACGAGGCGGGAACGAGGCAGGAACAAGGCAGGAACCAGGTTGGAACACAGCAGCACGGACGGGCAACTCACGGAGAGCCGTTGGTTGTTGCTCCGTGCTGGACTCAGCTCCTCCTGGGACCTAAATAGGGGCCTGGTGCTGGCACCGGCCAATCCAGCGGTGGCTGCGCAGCTGGAAGCCATTAGCCGGGCTCACAGCTGTGTGTCCTCAGCCAGCTGCAAGCTCTCAGCCTGCAGCCGACGCTCCAGCAGCTGGCGGGAGCAGCGGGCAGCCTCCTTGGCTTGCCGCCGCTGCAGGAACGTGGGATGGAGGCTGACGGGCTCCTCCGGATCGGGCCCACGGGTGGGCGGTGGCCCAGAGTGGCGCCTGGGCCCTGCCCACCCCAGGCGTACACCTGGTCGGCCTCCTCCGGTACCGGCGGCTCCAGCATCCTCTGGGCGACTCCCCTCCGCAGTGATGGCTCCGTCGGCGTCCTCAGCGGCGGCGTCAGCCTCCCAGGTAGACTCCGTGGTGGCGGCAGGGCAGACGAGGTTCAGGCGGCCTCCCGCGGCGGCGGAGACCTCCCCGGCCTCATCCTCGGCGGCAGCAGGGCAGGCGGGCTCGGAACGGCTGCCCATAGCCGCGGGTGGATCCGCAGCCTCCTCCGCGGCATCCTCGACGGCGTCCGGGCGGCTGTTCCCGGCGCCGGAGGCCTCCGCCGCTACTCGAGAGGAGACCGGGTCGTCCTCCTCCTCGGGTGCTGCGTCCGGGGCCGCGGAGGCCCCGACACAAATAGTGGGACACAAACCTATTCTACAAACAGATAATTCCTCTTTGGTAATGCTGCATGCCATGAACTTTGACTGTCTCTTATTGCTATTTTGACAACCTGGAAAAACGAGCTTCTGAGCACCAGTCAGGTCTTGTACAGAAAGTAGATCAATGCTGCTTCTGTGTTAATTCTGCCCTGCCAACAAATGATATGCAGCACTTTGCCATAAATATAAGGCAGAGATGAGCAAATCCATTTCCAGATCCTGTCAATTTTGCATACTTTGCCCATTCCATTCCATTCCATTTTCTGATTAATGTCTTTTTTTTTTTAAAAAAAGCCTCAAACTAAATTGCTGTAGAAAAAGTATTTAATCCAGACAGGTGTTGCCATCGGTTTTGGTTTTGTTGTTGTTAACTGATAGGTTCATAGATCCTAAAGCAGTTTTAATTCTACTGTTTGATGTGACCATCTTTTTCTATTCCATCTGGTTACTTTGAATCAAATGGCTTGTTACTGACTTTGAGTCCTGTGGGTTGAGAAAATGGTGGGACAAACTCTGTTGTTCCTAATTTTTCTTTTATGTAATGCTGTGTATATTTTGCAGTACAGTGTGTGCTCCCTTTATGAAGGGGTTCCATTCCAGGAACCCCCATGTGAAATAAAATATGCAAGTGTCATATCTCATTGTAGTCAATGGATGCAATGCAAACATGCCTGTGCCCACATGATCATGTGGCCATTGCATCCATTGAGTGCAATGAGAGTGACACTTGATGCATTCTCACATTCATGTGTGCAGAGGGTGTTTTTTGGAAAAAAACAACTATTGATTAAAAGAAAATTCTGAGAAGGTAGGCATAGAGAGTTATTACTCCCCTTATGCTTGATTTCTTTGCTGACAGTGGCAGAACAGGCTGTTTTTGCCTGGTTTTATACCTACTTCCTCTCACTGTGCTTGTCTTTTGCACAGTAATAGATGGCACTATCCTCAGGGATTAGAGTGTTCATTTCTAAGTACAGCCTGTTTAACTGGTTGTTTCTGGAGATGGTGATACGCCCATTCACTGACTCTGCATAATATTTGGAGCTTCCATCTGGGTTTGTCTGTCCAATCCATTCAAATACCTTTCCAGGGGTTTCTCTCACCCAACTCATCCAGTAACTGCTGAAAGAAAATCCTGAAGCTTGGCAGGAAAGGAGGAAGGATTCCCCAGGCCTTTTGACACCTCCACCAGATTCTTTTAGGTGGATTTCTGGCTGAACACCTGAAAAAAAAAAAAAGAAGAAGGAGGTATCACAAATCCTTCTTCACATTTGCATCTAAAATAGAACTCTTCTCTACTTGGCAATTACACTGTCAGAAGAATTACCATGAAGGGCTGCTGAAAGGAAACCAAACTGAAGCCAAAATATCATTTCTCTGTTCCTTTGAGAAGGACAGACTTGAAAATAGTCACAGTCACCCCAGGGTTGTGCACCTGGATGTAGCTGGGAAAGGGAATTTGTGCCAGTCATTTTTAAAGAGGAAATTGTTGCTTCATTTACATACCTTTCAAGCATGAAAATAAAGCAAAGCTAGAGAAGGATGAAATAAAATATGAGACACCAACACCTGCATTACTCTATGAACCCGTTAGTATAAATGTTAGAAACAAAGGATTTTGTTTCTTGTATAACACTTGTATAAAGTGATCAGTGAAAGAAGAGGGTCAAGACAACTTCTGCTCTTTTCTTCTCCCTTCTTCATCTTTCTTTGGTCTAGTTACTCTTTTTGTTTGCTTGTTTTTGGGTTTTTTTTTTACTTCCTTCTGACCTATTGAGGTCATTTAATCCTTCACCAAGAAACTAGGATTTTTTCCCCTTTGTATGGAAAGACAGAATCAATTCAGGGCTTATTGTGTGCAAAATATGCACATCACACTTTTGGGGGGAAGAAAAAAAGCATTTTTGGTGCAAGAAACAGCATTTTCAGCACAGAAATTATTGTGGAGAAAACACTGTTTTCTGTGCAAAATTATCATGTATGTACCAGTTTTGTGCAAAAGAAGTCCCAAACTGTAAAGATTCTTGTTCAGTCCTGGAAATTTCTCATCTGTTTTTCTGAGCACCCAAGAAACATGCTTTCAAATGTTTCTCATACACACGTTCCATCCGCTGGTCATATAGACATAAACACTCTTTCATATAAATTAAAACTGCATAAAATAGAAATCATCATCATCATCATCATCATCATCATCATCATCATCTTTATTTATACCTCGCTTTTCTCCTCAAAAGGACCCAAAGTGGGTTAAAAATGCCCCTCCATGGACCAATAAAAATATCATAGTTTTCTGTTCTGTAACAGTGTCCTATTCTATCCCTATTCTACTCTGAGTATATATGGATGAAGCCCAGAGTGCACAAATTTGTTTTGCTGTTTTTAACCTATCAATCTGCCAATATATCCCATAGCTCTCAGTTTTCTTGTGTTTAATTGATTCCAGTTTGTTGCCCATTTAACTTGAAACAGGCAGGAGTGGGGAAACCTGTCATTTCATTTTTTTTCCAAATTCATTTTTTTTAAAAAAAGAATTCCATCATGAATATGAAGACATTTATTGTTGAGACACTCAATTTGAGTGCGTAAAGCGTTTTCTAAGTGGACAGCAGGAATGAGGTGATGCGACCTGGAGCAGAGCTGCAGGAATGTTTTGACTAGCTAACCTCCGAAGGTCTTGCCTGGTCAACATGAGAAGGTTTCCTGCAGAAAAGGTGATTGGATCACCCCATAGGGTCTGGGGTGATGTTAAGCCCTTAAAAAGGCTTGGGTATGCGGCTGTATTTTACCACTCAGGTCATTTCCTGGTGGTCACGCTGCTCTGCAGACTGATTTATGGACTGCGTCTAGAAATGCTGCTGGGGCCCTAACTTTAACTTCAGTGTGCTCAATTAAATAAATATCTCTGAAGTTATCTTTATGAGTCTCCAGAACTGTTTTTGGCTTGCCTGGAGTCGCCTGGTTGCAGTTGGATGTTGCTGCCCTGTCATGTTCTGAGGAGCTACCTTGTGCTACCCTCACATTTATGAACGTTGTTGAATTCTCCTTCAAAACAAAGCAAAATAAAGCAACAACAACAGAGAACAAATTCTCTCTCCCCTAGCATTTAGAAGAATACATTATATGTACTTGCTTGAAATGTTCCACAAGTGATTTCAGAAGGCCTTCCTTTAAAATAAGGATGAGATATTGTTGGGGACCAGGAGGCCAAATTTCATCCAGAAAAGATCTTGGAGGCCCACACCTCCAGTGCACTCCCAATATTTTAATTTTTTTTAAAAAAAATAAACAAATATTTTGCCCCCACATGCCTTTCAATAACTCCTAGAAGTTGGACACTCCAGTACTTAAACCCAAGAACTTGGGCATATATTCAAAATCAGAGGCCCTTTCCACACCCTACGTTGTCCTGTTGTGCTCTGATGGTGATCCTGGCAGTGGCTTTGCTGGGAAGGGAGCATGGTGCAAGTTCTCACCTCTACACCAGACTGGCTCCATGCAGAAGGAAGTGCAATGGACATGCCTCTTCTTTCTGCAGTGCAGCCAGGCACTAAGTCAGGCTGTGCTGGGGCAGGAAGTGCCGCCGTTGTGCTTCTGGGTCTTTTGCAGGCCAGGTAAGTGTGGGATAGTCATGCAATTGTAAGTCATTGACAGGGAAAACCCACCAATGATTTAATCTGCAATTGCATTGGTTGGTGATGGGAGAAGGATGGGAGTGTGACAACATCATGCAGAAGTGTTGTTGGGGTGCCGTTCCTCTCCTGTCCCCATGCCGAGACAACAGCATCCTGTGGAAAGGACCAGAATAAATTGTTAATCAAGATAAATCCTCTGTCTATTCCTTATTCCTTTCCAGTCATAATTACATAGGGAAACATGCAAGGAAAGGATTCATCAAGTCTGTGTTTAAATTATCTGGTTTTTCTTTCAAAAGGGAAAGTATTTTATATCAGTAAAAGTGAAACTCTTATTAACTGGTGGATTGTTGATCTGTAATAAAAAGTGATTAGTTTTTTTTTATTTCACTTTTTATCTCAAAATTCAGAGAGGCCCAGTGTGATGAACTATGTAGAGGGTTAGACTACACCTATGGCAATATGGATTAATATCAGCCATGGTATTGGCTTGGGGAAGCTGCTGTACCTGACTGAGAATGTGTTCACGGATGGGTATGTGACTCTTTGACTCACATCTCCATGCATGAATCTAATGAATGACGAAAATCATTACTCTAGAGTGAAAGCCAGTTTTGTATCTGCAAATGTTCATGGATACATGCAAGTGATATGCATGCATGCTTCTGGAAGTGCTATTCTACTTCCCATGGTTTAAGATAAAATTGCATAATCTCAAGGATATTGGGAAGAATTCACTTTGGAAGTTATGTCTTCATAAGTGGACATATGTAGGAAACAGAACGGAGCAGTTTTACAAAATTTGAATTCAGCAAGGAGCTGCTGTTAGGTTGCTATGTAGATGAGCAGGCAAAATGACCATTGTGCATTTGGAATAATGCACAATGGGACTGAAGCACATCAGTACACCAACTATGGAATGCCAATGCAATCAAGACATTTTTACTGGTGAGCCATCATACAACTTTGCATTTCACTAAGAGAGTCCTTTCGTGCTCTGCTACATAGGCTATGTGTGCATGAATTTATAAACATAGACTATGACAAAGAATTTCAGCCACTTTTCCCCCCAAAAAGATGTGAAATTAATGTTATACATAACTCATGCCAATTCATCTGGGTGAGGGATGGATTGCATGTCTGAAAATAGAATATGACTGAGACAGCTGCAGAGAATGAGCTAAGGAGTGGTTGACTGAGGAGTATTTGAAGCATGGTCACATATGGTATTGTTCTAGCAGGTTACAACAGGACAATTTCCTGTTTTCTATTCATAGAGTCTTAAGGGGGTTTAGGTTATGAAACCTGAAATCATTGCTGTGGCCAGCCTGGTCTCATAAAAGGCAAATGAGAATACATCCTAGTAGTGGAGTGATAAGTGATCCTGCTTTAGGAAATGCCCAGTCATCATCAAGCTGGTATTTGTCTAGGTTCCCCTTTGCTTTTGCATGCTGTGTCTCTTCTGGCACAGTAATACACTCCAGTGTCTTTTGTCTCCATGCTTCTCATTTCCAAATAAACTTCACTCTTGGAAACATCGCTGGAGATGGTGAGACGGGTTTTCAGGGAGTTTGTGTAGTATTTATCACCATCCCAATCCATTTGAGACAGCCATTCCAATCCTTTCCCTGGCGGCTGACGAATCCAGTTCATCCTAATCCCACTTGTAGTGAGAGAGAACCCAGAAACTTTGCAGGTGAGCCTGAGAGTCTGTGAAGGCTTCAGTTGCACCGAACTGACCTGGTCCAATGTCACCTGGGAAAGGGTGCCTGGAAAGGAAGAGAACATAGCTCTGTTAAGAAAAGAACAACTTGTTATGAATGCAAAATGAAAACCGTTGCAAATGATATATGTTCCCTGAGAGAGACTTACATGAGGGAATGGCCAAGAGGATAAAGAGGATGAAGAAAAGATGCATTCTTCTATTTGTAAATCAGAAGAAAAGAGAAAAAGAAATTATGTTTGTCTGTTGAGTCCAACCTTGTCTTTGGAATGGATTTTTCACTCCCATAGAAAAGAGAATGAAGAATAAGCATGATTTGCATATCCTGACTCTATGTAAATTGGCCAAAAGAACTATTTCCATAAAAAGATCCTCTTAACATAAAAGGAACAGGTGAGCTAGGGTCCAGTCACTATCTTGTACTTTTCTCCTTCCAAGCAAAAGTACCTCTCTTGTTGATATGCCCCTCAGTCTTTATTCCACTGTGAATAAAACTATTTATGAACTCCCCAATCTTCAGATTCAGTTCCAGAAGAATGCCAAAGATTATTTTGGCTCCTCTTCATGGCAGTTTGCAAAACAGTATGAATTTCATTTTTGCTAGGGGTCTGCCTTACGGCAGGGAGCTGCTTCATCTTGATTCAAACTATTGACCTCTCTCTGAATCAGCATTGTCCACCATGACTGTCATTGTCATTCCTTCCTTTCAAAGAGATGGTTCTCTAGTCATCCTGAAAATGCTTAGGTTTCGACATGGGAGTTTATAGATGTTTAGATGTTTATAGAGTTTATCGATGCAACTCCCAGGATAAATGATTGAGCCCTTCCCCGAGGGTTGGTAAATTCAGACTCCTCCAGGGTAAAGGTTCATTTCTGGCTAACAGGGGCTGCAATCACCGTTCCATGCTTTATGCATAAAATTGATTTTAATATGTTTTGAAAGTGTTAGGTTAACAACAATATGGATTATGAATAAATAAAAATTTAAGATCTTTTTTTTTTAATCAGTTCCATCATAATGATAAAAGTTGTTCTCATCTTTTTTTCTTTTCTTTTTAGTGGCGATTTATCATTTGTCCTCACAGCAACAAAAAGTTTTTCTTCTTCCATAGGTCAAAAGTGGGGCAGAGGATAATAGCAAATGATGCAGAGGAGGACAGAAAGTATTGCTCTCCCTTTAAAAAGTAGTGAATTTAAATGGAATAAGTCCCAGTTTCTGAAGATGCCCATTGTAACGGGATTCCTCTCATCAGGGTTTCTCAATACTTAAAAAATAACATGTGTGGGTTTTCAAACATCATTTTCCAAATATTTTAGAGGGTGTTCCTACATGGCAGGGGGTTGGACTGGATGGCCCGTGTGGTCTCTTCCAACTCTACATTTCTATGATTCTATGATTCTATTTTCCATTTCTAGTGGAGCAGGGGTTTTCAAGTCTTTTGCCTAAGGCAGCAAAATGTCTCAAACCTGCTAATATGCAAGCAGACCTAAACAATTAGTAATCCCCAATTATTTGGCAGATTGGCAGGGATGACCCATATGGGGAAGTTATAGTTTCCAAAGACAATTGTGAAGGAAAAGAAAGGGATCATTAACAACAATAACAACAACAACAGTAATAATAATAATAATAATAATCATAATACAAAAGGGAAAAACACATACACGCATGCACAAACACACAGAGGGATCTAAGTAGGCAATCCAACATGGAGTCCGTTTTAAAAACTCATTATTATTATTTCCAGATTTATTTTTTTCCGGAGGTGTGGTTTGCTATGGTTTTATTGCAAAGATAACTATGTAGGGAAAGTTAGGTGGCTGAGGAAACAAGGAGTGGGCATGATGGCATGATGTTTGGCATTTTATGAAAGCAAAAGTGGAAAAGTGCTCTTCACGCATCATGTGGTTGCACTATTCAAAAAGAGTCAGACTCAGCTTTCTTTTAAAAACCAGTTTCCCCTTTTTGTCCAACCGTTTGGTTAAACGGCCTCTCTGTGGCCTCAATAATACATGGCAGAATCTTCAGTTTGCAAGGAAGACATCTGCAGATAGAACTCATTCTTGCCATCATCTTTGGAAATAGAAATCCTGTTTTTGAGTGAGGGAGCATAGTATGTGCTACCAGAAGAACATATACGTCCTATCCATTCCAGTTGTTTGCCAGTTGACTGCCACATCCAGTGCCAACAATGACTATTAGAGATGGAGTACCCAGTGACAGCGCAGGTCAGCTTGATGGAGCTTCCCGGCTTTGCTGTTCCAGGGCCAGTCTCCACAAGTGTAACTTGAGAAAGCACACCTAGAGAAGAAAGAGATTAAATTAGTTTTTTCCCCCCACACATTTCATAAAGGAGAAATATTGCTTCCAGTCTTCTCCTCTAGAGACTCACATGAGGGGGTAATGAAAAGCAGCATAAAATGAAACAGGTATCTCATGTTTCCAGCCATGGGTTCAGATCTTGAGTCGCAAATGTACAGGAAGTACTGGGTATGAGGACAAAACAAAGGTCTAAAGGAGATACTATTTAAGCAGAACTAGCTTTGGGCTCAGGATTTGCATCTGAGGCTCATCTTCCTATTTACTCTTCTTCCTAGTATAAAACAGTGAAGATACTGGCATATGTCAACTCTGAAGAGGAACCTAGTGCATACCTCAAGAAGATACTCCACCCTTGTGTCAGCTTACTGCCTTGTGATTCCTGATCCAAATATTCTGCACACAGCTTGAATTCCTAAACTCATTCATCATCAGAGTCTACTTTACTTAAGACTCATTTGGGGGTTATGTTCTGAAGAACAAGTTTTTAAATGAATTAACAGGCCCTTTCTAAACATCATTTAAGTGCTGGTCATTACCTTTACAGTCTGACAATTTCAGACCTGAAAGATCCACCATTTGTCCTCCTATTGCATTTGCCAATGATAGACTTAATCTGAGTTATTTCATGTTCCAGGATTCAGCAGGAAGCAAATCAGAAAAGGTGTGCTTGTGCTCTTTTGACATCCTTCCCTGATATCATTTCAGGCAACAGAGTCCACATCAGCTTTGGAGAGCTTCTGGGCAAGATGCCTTTTGATGGGAGCCCTTCAGAATGGATTTTCTGTAATTTCTACACTTACCCATTCATTTGCTCTCTTCTTTTGACACTATTTGCACCATTGACCCCAAACAGAGGGCTGCCTCTCCTTCTGATTGCTTCTTCATATACTAAGAGAGGGCAAATGAGAGAGTCTTTTCAGTGGCTTCCCCTAGATTAGGAAGGTTAGCGTGGTCCCTTCCTTGCTCTCTTTCTGTCAGCAGCTAAATACTTTAAAAAAAATCAGGCAGGCTTTTAACAAAAAGCTGGTAAGTGTTGTACTGTTTTGAATTATAGTGTTTAACTTTTTTAGAATCTCTTTTTAGAATGGATGTTTTTAATATCGCCACCTTGCATCCCATCTTGCATCCCACCATCATTGCCGTCTTCTTCTTCTTCTTCTTCTTCTTCTTCTTCTTCTTCTTCTTCTTCTTCTTCTTCTTCTTCTTCTTCTTCTTCTTCTTCTTCCTCTTCTCCTCCTCCTCCTCCTCCTCCTCCTCCTCCTCCTCCTCTTTCTTCATGGAAACTCCTATTTACGTTCCATATGCAGAACTTTTCCATTCCTGCAACATAGAACTAGGGTCAAGCCCATATATATATCCAGCAGGAAACTCAGTGGAATAGGGAAAATAAGAACATAGAACTAGGGTCAAGCCCATATATATATTCACCAGGAAACTCAGTGGAATAGGGAAAATAATGTTTGTTTGCTGGCTACTAGTTCTGTGAAAACCCCCCTTTCTGCCTTAGCTAATTCAGAGACATGTTTGTTTGCTCTTTGTTGAAAATGTCAAGTTCTTTCTCACAGGTGAGAGATGAATATTAGGAATGAGAAGGGTGTGGTCTCCATAATCTTGTCCTCCATGAAATTTAACTACTACTAATATACCCCACCAAAACTCCTGAAGGAACCCATAGTGTCTTGAAGCTTGGTCAAGAATGGTAGCTGCTGATCACTAATATTTCTTCATTTGAGCACTGGTCTTGCCACAAGTGCTGTTAGTTTGTGGTTCTTTGGTGCCACCCTTTGGTAATTTCTCTTAGAAAAAAATATTGCAGGTTTGTGTATGTGTGACAGAGAAGTGGGGATCTGTTGTTTTCAGAGCAACAGATGGCTGCATACTTCACTTTTAGACTTCTCATCTGCAGATAGAAGTCAGAGTCCTTTTAAAAGGCTTTCCAGTTGGCACTGCTGAGACCTCAGAGGGAGAGAAGAATAGACAGGCACACCTACATCATGCCTAGGCCCAGAAGCAGATGAAAAGCCCTCCATCCATTCCAGCTGCCACTGCTCTGGCTATGGAAGGAAAGAGAAGATACAATATCTGCTGAACTTAATTCCCTCCCCACACTGCCATCCCATTTTCCTTTTATGTTGTGTCAAAATTAGATTGCAAGCCTGAGGGTAAGGAACTACAGTTTTCCCTAGGGTCTGGATGACAATAGCTTATAAACTGATTCTTCCTCCTCTTTCCCCTCCTCTTCCTCCTCCTCCTCTTCTTCTGCTTGCTGAAACTAGTCTGTCCCCGAGGCATTACAAAACTGGGAGGAAAATTGCTAATAAATTTTTCCAACTCTTTGGCAAGTTACGGTTGAACTCTGTCTATGCAGGAGTAATTTGCATTATAAACCATTGACTGAGCATTTTAAGATGGAAAAGAAATTGCTGGGTTTTGACGTTGTTAGGTCAGAACTTGAAGATCAGTTATGTTCAGAAGATGAACATTTGGTTGCTAAAATATATAATTTTCTTTTAAAAATTGAAACAGAGGTTGAATAAGTTAAAGAATGCATGATTAAACGAACTCGGAATGTGGGACATGTTTGTCAATTACAATGGGAAAATATGTGGACAAAAGTTTTGAAATTTATACTATGTTGTGACCTAAGAGAGAACTTTTACAAATTGATGTATAGTGTGTATTTGACACCTGAAAAATTCTCTAAAATGTATAATGGTTCTTCTAATATTTCTTAGCAGTGTGGTAAACATATGTGGTGGAATTGTTAGACAGTCAAGAAATGTTGGTGTATCATACACCATTTGATGGGGAAAAAAATTAAAATTTAATCTAAAATTAACAACAGAGATGTGTGTGGAGGTGGGGAAAACATTACACCACTCCTTACATTGGCATAAGAACATCCCACCATTTGCAGTTGGAGAGAAATAGTACCCATGCCAACCACCAAAATTCTTGTGTAGAAGGAAGGCCAACATTTTCTTCCTTCTCTCTTGCCAATGAATGACACATATGAGTTTGCCACAAACATATGAAAGTAGGAATAAAGAAATCTATTCTCAGCTTCTATCATTTTTTTTTTATCTTTCACTCATTGCATGCCAATTTCTAAATTGCTGTGGAACGGAGTTTTAATCAACAGCTGTTACCTTTGGTTTTGCTTTACATGGATGCCACAGCAGTTTTAATTGATATATTGGATGTGATCATCATTTTCTGTTGTATCTAGTTACTTTGAGTTCCATGTCTAGTTAGCTCTTTTGAGTCCAGTGCGTTGAGAGAACGATGTCACAAACTCCTACTTTTACTTATTTTCTCCTCAATGTATGCTTTGCGAGACTACATTATCTGCAGAAAAATTGTTTAAAAAATTCTGAGGAGGTAGACAGCTAGTTATCACTCCTCCTGCCCTTGATTTCTTTGCTGACAGTGATGGAATAGGCTGGTTTGCCTGGTTTTATATTCACTTCCATTCACTGTGTGCTCCTTGCACAGTAATACACTGCACTGTCCTCAGGCATTAGGCTATTCATTTCCAGGTAGAATATATTCAACTGGTTGTTCCTGGAGATGGTGGTGTGCTCTTTCACTGACTCTGCATAATATTTGGAGCTTCCATCTGGGTTCGTCTGTCCAATCCACTCAAAGGTATTTCTAGGGGTTTCTCTCACCCAACTCATCCAGTAACTGCCTAAGGTAAATCCTGAAACTTGACAGGAGAGGTGGAAGGATTCCCCATGCCTCTTGATACCTCCTCCAGTTTCCTTCAGGTGGATTTCTGACTGAACACCTGAAAAAAAAAAGAGGTATCAGAAATCCTTCTTCACACTGATGTCTAACATAGAGCTCTTCTTTACATTGTCAGGAGAATTACCATGAAGGGCTGCTGAAAGGAAACCAAACTGAAGCCAAAATATCATTTCTCTGTTCCCTTGAGAAGGACAGACTTGAAAATAGTCACAGTCACCCCAGGATTGTGCAGCTGGGTATAGTTGGGAAAGGGAATTTGTGCCAGTCATTTTTAAAGAGGAAGTTGTTTCTTCATTTACATACATTTCAGCATGAAAACAAAGCATGACAAATGAAATAAAAGATGAGACACCAACAGTTGCATTGCCCTGAGACCACATTAAATAATGCAACTGTTGGAAGCAAAGTGGCACCAATGCTTTATAAAGGGATTAGTCTAGGCATCATCAGCTTTATCTTTCTCCCCTCTGTATCTTTCTTTGCTCCAGGGACTCAGGCCTTTTCTTTTCTTCTTACCTTTTGAGCTCACCTCCTCCTTCTTCAAGAAGTTAGTTTCTTTTTCCCCTTTGTCTGGAAAGCAGAATCAATTTGAGTCTTACTGTATGCAAAAGTTGTATGTCATAATTTTTGTGCAGAAAATAACATTTTCAGCACAGGAATAGCATTCTCATAATGAAAGTATTGTGGAAAAAAAGTCCCAAACGGTAAAGATCCCTGTCAGTCCAAGACACTTCTCACCTGCATTTCCTGACATGCAAGAAGCATGATTTTCAAGTGTTTTTCACATATTCTTTCCATCTGTAGCTCATGTTCACATGCACAAACTTTCATGTAAATTGAAGCTGCAAAAAAATCAGAAAGCCTCTCTATTGAAATATTAGGGATGGGCCAACTGAATCTTAGAATCTTTGCCAAGGACTTGGGATTCGAGAATCCGAATCCCCGTGCCTAAACAGGCAAACTGAATCTTTCAAATCCACCAACAAGATAGGTTGATGGAGACCAGGATGCCTGAAAACCTGGGAGACCGGACACACAAGGGGAAATGGCATGTAGGTGAGTTTTCTCCTCGGAGTAATAATGGCCTTTGCTAACAATTTCAGAATTTACATCTGTGTAAAATTCACATGTGGTTGTTATACACAGAAAACAGCATTTTCTGTTCTGAAAAAAATATTTCAGTGCAAAGATTGATTTATGTACTGAAAATGCTGTTTTCTGTACCAAACAATCAAGTGTAAATTTTACACAGAATAACTCCTGAAAAGCCAAGATTCTCATCTGTTCAGGATTATTGTCCTCAGGGTTACTCAACAATTTTTAAAAATGTGTGTGTGTGTTTTATCATTTTTCAAGTAGTTCCCTAGTAGACTTATGCAAACTCTTATATTTTCAGCTCTTGCCAGCCCATTTGCAAGAAAATGATAGTAATGGAGGGTGTGGAAACTTCTAAGGCTAAGGTTGAAAAGACGTCATGCCCCTGACATCTGTTCATGGACCACTCACAAAGTCGTAGCACAGTAGAAATAAAATACAGCAAGTGCTGTTATATTGTTGTAGCAATGGCTTTATTCCATGTGTGCCCTATTTTCACATGCAGTTTTGTGGAGAATTGTACACCAATGGCTCTTGAACCTATTATTTGGCTACAATAGAAACAAGCAGAATATCTGATTTATGGAGATATCAAAATGCCCCTTCCATGCTGATTAAATAACTTGGAACAACTGTTGCACTAAAAAATCAGCTAAAACCAAATGAAACTCTTTGCTGGTGCCAAGAAAACTGAATGTTATTTTCTATGCAAATCAACCATTTATGATTTTTATGCAGAATAAATTCCTAACTACAGAATTTTCTGCACAGGAAACAGCCTTTCCTAAGCAGGAAATACCATTTCTGTGTAGGAATATTATTCCCTGAACAGAAAATTCTGCATCCTACACAAGACAATCACATCTGAATTTTATAGGAATATGTCCCATTTATGAAGATGCCAATCTGTCCTGGATCCTTCTCACCAGGGTTTCTCAAGACTTGAGAAATATGTTTGTTTTAAACATTCTCCAACTGTTTTAGAATATATTTTCCATCTCTAGAAGAGGAGGAGGTTTCCTGTACTTTGCCTAAGGAAGCAAAATGTCTCAAACCAGACCTACTAATATGTAAGCAGATCAGAAAGCTCAGTAGTAATCCCAGAGTTTCTCCTGGGATGCACCACATAGTGTAGGGTATATTGGGTGAGTAACAGACTTGGCAGTAAGGGAAACACACACACAAACGTAAACACACAAGCATACACTCATACATGGAGTCAGTTTTGAGATCTCTTTATTATTCCTGGATTCTTTTTTCAAATGTGCAGTTAGCTAAGATTTTGTTGTAAAGGTAACTATGTAGGGAAAGTTAGGCAGCTGAGTAAGCAAGGAGCATGCCTCACATCTGGTGTTTTAGGAAAGAAAAAGTGGAAAAGGGATCTTCATGCATCACCCAGTCAAGCTATTCAAAAAGAGTCAGACTAAGCTTTCTTTTAAAGATCAGTTTCCTCTTTTTGTTCAACCATTTGGTTAAATTTCTCACTGTGTCTCTTGCACAATAATATGTGGCCGTATCTACAACTTGCAAGGAGGACATCTGCAGATAGAACTCATTCTTGCCATTATCTTTGGAAATGGAAACTCTGTTTTTGAGTGAGGGAGTATAGCCAGTGTTGTCATTATAACAGACATTTCCAATCCATTCCAGCTGTTTCCCATTTGACTGCCGGATCCAGTGCCAACAATAGCCACTAGAGATGGAGTACCCAGTGACAGCACAGGTCAGCTTCATGGAACCTCCAGGTCTTGCTGTTCCAGGGCCAGACTCCACAAGTGTAATTTGAGAAAGGACATCTAGAGAGAAAGACACTCAATTAAATTTTTCCCACACATAAGGCAAAGGAGAATATTTGCTTCAAATCTTCACTCCTAGAGACTCACATGATGGGCTAATAAAAACCAGCATAAAATAAAACAAGTATTTCATGTTTCCAGTCATGAAATCTCACTGTGAGCCAGAAAAGACCGGTTTATCGTTGGGTTCAAAGAACATAGACGAGTCTTAAATAGATTGTATTTAAGCAGAAATGTCTTTCAGCATATGATTTGCATTTGGGTTTCATCTTCCAGCCCACTCCTCCTCTTAGTATAAGAAAGCATGTATACAAGTGTGCTTTTGTGATCAAGAGGAAAGCTGAAAATGCTTCTGTGTGCATTCTGTGTTTCTCCAAGTTCCTTTGTTGTGAGGTGTAATCCAAATATTCTGAATTCTGCACAAATTAGTACTCCCTTTAAACTACAAAACATTATAAAAAGGCTAGTTCACTGACACCTATTTTGGGTTCTTGTAATACACAACTAGTCTTACAACAAGTTTACCAGGTGCTGGTCCATTTCTAAGAAAAATACTGTGTCCAGTTCTGGGCACCTCAATTCAAGAAGGAGGTCAACAAACTGGAGCGAGTCCCGAGGAGGACAATCAAAATGGTGAAGGGTCTGGAAGCCATGAGGAGTGGCTTAGGGAACTGGGTATGTTTAGTCTGCAGAAGAGAAGGTTAAGAGGGGACATGATGGCCATGTTTAAGTATTTCAAAGGATGTCATGAGGAGGGAGTGGGCTTGTTTTCTGCTGCTCCAGAGACCAGGACAAGGAGCAAGGATTCAAGCTGCAGGAAAGGAGATTCCACCTGAACCTCAAGAAGAACTTCCTGAGGGCCAGAGCTGTCTGGCCCCTGTGGTCTTTTCCAATTCTATGTTTCTATGATTCTAAAAGTCTTTCTTTCTACAATTTCCTTTACCTTCTGATTGTTTGGAGCCTTGTAATCCCTAGGATCTGCTGAGTTTCCTGGCCCACAGAGATCAGAAGAGAGCCAGGGTATTGTAATGGATTGAGTCTTAGACTATTTATCTATGATATATTTATTGAATAGTTATATCCCACCCTATATAAGGAGATCCCAGAAGGTCTTACAGAAGCATTAAAACTGGTTAAATATGTTAAAATAAGAGGAACCTGGGAGAGCAGGGTATGAATCCTTAATTTTCTAGACTGTTAACTGTCTGTCAAGAGTGCTACACCTCCATATCCTTCATTTTCAGGATGTGAATTTGCAGATAGAATCTGGGGCTGTCCTTCAAGGCAATTAATAATTTCATTTGGATTGTGGAAGAATATGAAGAAATGTTCTTTAAACCTCGGTGAGACTACACTGTGGGAAGAGGGCACTCTTTCTTCATTAAGTCTTCAGGGGGAGTGTAACCTCATCCAGCTCAGGATGAATCTCTATTCACTAATGACAAGCATCTCTGTCTTGTGTAGATTAAATTTTCAATTTTTGTCCCCCCATCCAGTCCATTCTAAATGGTGGACAGTAAGTTAGAATGGAAACAGTTCATTTGGCCTAAAGTAGAAAGAAGTGATAGAGCTGGCTATCATCTGCATGCTGATGCGCTGGACACTCCAAAACTCCAAAATAATATCCTCAGTGGATTTATAAATATCTGACATAACACATGGGCCAAGAAAAAGAACCCTGGTTGACCAACAGCCAAGGCTGAGTCCCTCAGCACCACCTCTTGGGTTTGCCATTCCAGGAAAGAACAGAGTGATTGTAAAACAGTGCCTACAGATCTCATAGCACTCAAGTTGGACTTAAGTCACATCAATGACTTGACTCAGACTCAACTCAGTCATAAATGATGCACTGACTTGACTCAACTCGAGACTTGTATATTTTTAATGACTGACTTGATGCCCTTGGTCCAGTAACATAACACATGCATCCAGAAACCTTACAACTTTGAACAACACCTCCATCTCTTTTTGCCTATTAGTCACTTGATAATCTCTCTCAAGCCCAAAGTGTAGATGCATTCTTCAGAGGGGAACAGCAAACAGGTTAGGCAATGGGCTTGAGGAGGAAGGATCCTTCCATCTAACTCTTTTGAATCTTCAGTAATGTGGAGTAAGATAGGATCCTATTCCCACTTCCAAAGCTGCAGATGGCAAAATGTGAAGAGCCAACTCTGCTTAAATTGTTAAAACTGAATTTATTTCTCTCCATTCAATAATTCTGGAATTTTGGTTGGGATATAAAGTTGGCTTCCAGAGTTGAGACTTGACTTGAGATTTGACTTGAAAGTATCTTCAAGGACGTGAGACTTGACTTGAGACTTGGAGTAAAAGACTTAAATACATCACTGGTTCCTTGCATAGGCTATCCACCAGAGAATCACCATGGACAATGCCGAGAGAGATTAAACTGTCTGTCTTATCCATCTCTGTGATACATACATAGAGTAATAGAGATACTGAATCATAGAGCTGGAAGGGGCACCATGGGCTATCAAGGTCAAACCTCTACACAGTGCAGGATCTCCTGCTAAAGCATCTCAATTAAGTAGTTTATCCAGCCTCTGCTTCAAGATAACCAGAGAAAAAGGCCCTACCACCTCTCTAGGCAATTGGTTCCAATGCTGAATCACTCTTACATTCAAGAAGTTCCCTCTTATATTCAGTAAAAACAACAACAACCCTACTCTCCTGTAATTCCAAACCATTGGACCTGGTCCTACTCTCCTCCCCAGGTTGGCGTGGTAATTCACAATCCATTCATGAAAACCAGTTGTTTTCCCATTCACAGAACTCACATTCTATAGCACCATTTTGAATTTGGGAGAATTCTTGCTAGGTCTATACATGTTACTTCAGTTGGGCAACAGTCTGCGGACATGAAATCTACTTAGTAATATACCCAAAAAACCCTGCAGTGGCCTGTATCTTGGCCAACAATGACAGCTGCTTATCATTAATATTTTATTTTTCCATGTAAGTATTTCCTCTTCAACAAGTGCTGTTGGTTTGTGGAGCTTTGGTGCCACCCTATGGTGACTTCTCTAAAAAAATATAGTGTGTGTGTGAGAGAGAGAGGAAGAGAGAGAGAGAGAA
>CAOLHI010006029.1:0-44765 GCA_948474755.1 Ctenosaura bakeri | reverse complement strand
TACAAACAGTTGTTATTTATTTAGTACTATGTCTGCATATTATATGTTATAGTTTATAATTCTGTTTAGGGGATAGTTTGCACAATCTACTTTTTGCTCAATATACAGTGTTATTCACCTCGTAGTGGTTGTACAGTGGAGGGTAGTAGAGGATGACTCTTTCTTCCCACATGATTTCCCCAATCAACATCTTTCCCTGAATCCACTTTTATGTGGTGGTATGGGAAGCAATGTGCCCATGTTCTAGCTGACTGTTTCCCTCTCCAATTGAGTGAAGAGTATATTTTTTGGAGTAGGGTGTAATTTTGACTAAGGAAACAGCATAGCAGAAAGTGATTAACTCTCCTTCAGTGCAACTGCCTCATGCAAATGTCTCCCTCTTCCCATGACTATACTTGCACTTCAAAATAGGTACTCTGCAATCTGAAAATGGTTCTTCTGTGTCATACACAGTCTGAGCCCGAACATTGTAAGAGAAGGGTTTTGTATACGGGATACTGACTTATAAACCCAGCACTCAAACACAGCACTTTTATAGCTTTTTGCTACTCCAAAGAGTTCTGATTAACCCTAAAATCCCATTTATTAGCAAGTAAGCCCTGGAAGATTTGCTGGTATGGATCAGTTTGTTTTCTATGAAGGTCAGTTTCGCATATATTCAATCTCAAGTATATTATTTGTGGCAGTTTTCACTTGTTGCAAGGTTGTTGTTTTTTAAAGGCATGCGAGTCATATTTATTTTCATGTGCAAGTTTCCATATTTATGTACCTGAAGTTTTCAAACAAAGCTTTCAAACCATGACTTCACTAGGTGGCTTGTTTAAGGTTGAATATGGTGGTATTGTGTACTGATCTCTGATCAAACATGGTAAGAATCTAGAACAGAATACACTGAAAATTGTCAAGACCATGGACAGTTCACTGGGAAACTGGTTACAAACAAGGTCAATTTAGATGCCCACCTACTTCTAAGCAAAGAGCTTGAAAGTCTGCTTATGGAGACTGGGGGCATAAATAGTCTTGCAGCAAACTCAATGTCTTAAACATGGCCTTTCAAAAAGAATGAAGGAATCATGCCCTTGTTCTAAAAGTGTATATTCTGGCATTGTTGGGAGCAGAACAAATACCAAAAACTTGCTATTTTACAGATGTACAAAAATTCAGTGCAGGCCACTTTTGTCCATGTTTACTCCTAAGTAAATATCACCATTTTCAATGGAGGCTACTCCTTAAATCAGCCTTCCTCAACTTGCCCCTCAAAATGTTTTGGACTTCAGGTCTCATGATCCCTCAGCATTGGCCATGTTAGCTGGAGCTGATTGAAGTTTAGGCCAAAATATCTGAAGACCACTAGTTTGGGAAAGGCGCTCCAGCAAATATGCTTAGGATTGCAGTCTTAATCTTTAAAACCTTGTTCTTAAGTCTTGTTAGCTATTAAGTGATTAGACTACTCAGCTTTTGTTTAGTGATGCTCTTATCTATTAAATACTGTTTTCCCAATTGTTCTATAAATATTTATTCTGCCTGCTGTCCTCCATTAATTTCTCAAGTACCTTGGCAAGTGGGAATAGGAGACTTGAATCTCAAGTGGCTGTCTGTCATGGCCAGGACTTGAAAGTATAATTCTCATATAAATTTTAAAGATGTGTACCATTCTCAGAGGGCTATATGATTAGGTGCACATGTGTGGCACAAGTACCAAACATTCCAAATTTAGAAAGAAGCCCTGGAAGACAGAAATCTTATTCCACCACTGAGAATTCCCTGAGAAATCTCATAGGTGCCGAGCGGCCAATGTCAAAAGGGGAATTTGTCCATCCTTATTTACAATATTCTGGCCTGAATTCTACTCTTAATCCTAACTAGAGAAGGTTTATTGGATCAGAGAATCTGACAGAAGTTACTATTGATTGACTGGGTTTACTGTAGTTGAACATGATTTAGGTTTCTATAGGTATCTGGGTGGCTTTCAGAACAATCAGGATGTTTGCTGTATTTACTTCTGCATGTCTTTTTTTCCTTGCTTGTCAGATATATAATGAAATTGCATGAGCAGTTAAAAACTGATGGCAACCTCAAGGCTTTCCTTTGGAAAAGAGTTTCTCTTTTGGAAGAAAGCTTATTTTCTTTAATGTCTGCCTTGGGGTCTGTGACGTGCCTGGTTGACATCTCATCACCAACACAATTTACTGGGGTACCGGATTCTACCAACCTTTCATAACTCTAATTACATATACTTTCCTTCCTAGTCCAATTATCTGTACTGTAGCTGACACAATCTTGCATGCATGTTTCCCAAGGAAATGCTAATATTAAGGTGCATTCTGATTCATGCCACCACCAGTTTATAGTTCAAAGTATTTAAATCTTTATCCCACACCTCTAAATTTTTCATTAAGTAAATATTACAGCTATTTGCTCTCCTTGTTATGCAGTATTCTCAAGTATCAACCTAATTCTGCTTTGATTGCTGAAAACACAAATGCAATGCATTATTAAAAATTTAGATGAGCTTTTGTACATTTGTAAATGCCTTTTCACTTACAGATGGAGCACAAGAAGATTTACTAATGAGCTTGAAGTTGCTAACAGATTTTGATAACAGACATGACAATTAGTGGCTTATCTTTACAAACAGAAATGATTCCTCCTTCTTATCTACCAAGAAAAGAACAAATAGATTCCGCTAATCACATTCTGATTTGCATTACATTATGTGGAGGGGGAGAAACAGGATGGAATTTCCTGTTGATGTAGCAGAACTGTTTCCATGATTTAGGATGGCCAGCAACAAAGAGAGATCTAAAGTAATAAAGCTCTAAAGCAAATATAGCTGGGAATGTGACACTTCCTACTAAGGACTATTTTCAACTCCCATATTTACCCAATGTTGCCTGGGATTTTATTTTCCTCTTAAGGACTCACCCAACTGTCTTCTCCAGTACCTGTAACTTTCCCCCATATTTCCCAATGCAATCGGTATTCAGAGTTATTTACATACACAGTTTAGGTTCCTGAGGGAATACAGTGTTCTCCTCCTTGCTGGTAGGTCTCATCTCCATAGCAACTGGCCTATTCCAGTACCTGTAACTTTTCCCCATAGTCCCCAATCCAATTAGTCTTTGGTGACATTGATGTACTGGTTTTTTTTCTTTTTTTCTTTTTTTGCTTTCTGTTGAATTTGTGCAGTGGGTTTATGTTTTTCTGGAAGCATTTTTTTTTGTTTTGAATTTCAATTTTAAGATTGTCCACATATGGAACCCATACAATCTACTGTGTGATGTGAGAAGATCTTGTAACCGTGGCCATCTCTGCACTACACTGTTATAGTGCTATTATTCTACTTTCCATATCTTGTGGAATTCTGGGGTTTGTAGTTTACTGAAGCCAAAGAGCTCACTGGCTGAGAATTCTTAAATGCCCTTTCTTAAACTACAAATCTCAGGATTCCACAGAATATTGAAAGAGGAACAATAGCTCTGTGACAGTGTAGTGTGGAAACGGGCTATGTTGTGTATGTCACTTTAATTTTTCTCACATTTGCCTCCTAAATGTTTTGAGGCATCTTTATTGATGGCAGGCCTCATCTCCACAGCAACCAGCCTGAGGCCCAAGAGCTCTCTGCTGAGAATTCTAAAGGCCCCTCCCTAAACTGCCAATCCCAGGATTCCGTAGAATCTTCACAGCCAGCCAATCATATGAGGTCTTCTTGCCTCACTCAGCCAATCATATGAGGTCTTCACATGCCTAACACAGACAAACTCACAAACTCACAAACTGACAGACAAATATTGTGTTTTATAAAGTAGAAGAAGATAAGACTGGGGAAGGGGGAGGGGAACAAGGGAGAATCAGAATCAGAGTGAATATGGTCTCTTCACACTTCTGTTGATGATGCTAAAGCCTGCCTGTAACATTTGGATACCCTGAGAGTGCCTAAAGTGTGCAATACACAGCTTGGGGTCACCCACACAATCCTGGGATCCAAGACATCCTGTCACATTCTTTCCCAATCTGCTGATTTCCTGCCATTTTTATACTGACCACTCCTTCTTGCTGCTAGCTGTAAGGAAAGGGCAATCTGGATCAGGATAACTGGGGATGCGATAGAGACAGGCTTATCTACTCCCCCAAAGATCTAGATACAGATCACTCTCTCAGTGCTAGGGTAAATGACCCTCTTTTACCTGCCACCAAGATCTTCATAACAGTTTCTTTTTCCTCAGCAGAAAAAGTAATGTTTCACAGGAGACAAATCTTTCTACCTGCGGGCAGCAAGGAAAGAGAGTCACCAGATAGGGATTGCATGTGTGTGCACATATATTTATACATTTTACATGCACATGCAGGCCTGGGAAGGTAATGTCTTGTACAAATTAGAAGAACTCTGGTGGCGCAGTGGTTAAATGCCAGTACTGCAAGCCACAAGGTTGTGAGTTCGATCCTGCCGGGCTCCAAGGTTGACTCAGCCTTCCATCCTTCTGCAGGTCGGTAAAATGAGTACCCAGCTTGTTGGGGGCATGTATAAGAAATGTATCGAAATACATGCTATTTGTAAGTTGTTCGCCGCCTCGATCCATATGGAGAGACGGGATACAAATAAATAAATAAATAAATAAAATAAAAACTCATAGGTCCAGAAGAGGCCCTGGGACCCAGCTATGTTTCATATGTTTTTATCTTTCTTTCAGTGGATAGGTTGAAATTTGAGAAAATAGAGAGCATACAAAACATACATGGTTTGGGACCAAGATTTCTGAAAGACCTACTCTTCCCATATGAGCCTGCCCAAAATCTAAGATCATCAGTGGAGAGCCTGTTATATATCCCACCATGCTACGAGGCTAGGCTGGTGGAAAGCTAGGGCTGTCATGTAGCAGCACCAAGTGTGTGAAATTATTTTCTGAGAGAGATCAGGCTGGGTGCAGTCTACTCCGTTCCTGATGGGCAGTGAAGACTGTGCTCTTTCACACAGTCTTTGGTGCTTCAAATTATGGACGTTTGCTCTGACAGCTTTTTAAAACAGTTTCTCTAGTTTAGAAGTCTTTTAAAGAGAGGTTTGGATTGTTTTTAATTGCTTTTTAATTATTTATTTAATGTTTTTCAAGCATTTTAATTGATTGTGCTGTACTTCAATTGGGTTGAGAGATGATAAATAAATGCCTTGGATAAATAATTATGGACCCATTTCCCCTTGCATATTTGGACAATAACCCTTGTCAGTTTCCTGGATGTGAAAGCAACCTTGGTGAGTTTTTGGTAATGATTTTCAAGGATAGAAAAGAGGAGAACAAAATGGCTGCCCATCCCTTCTTTGTTTTTAGAGATTCAAAAGGAAACACAAAGGGTTTTTATTCTATGAGTAGCTCATAGCGGAAGCGTATGGTGTCTGAAGAATGGGCTAGAATCCTCTAAGCGCATTATACAAATGTAACAATGCTGGCATAACTAGTAGCGCTAGGGAAAACAGTCCAAGTGCGATTGCCCTAATGAGGCACTACAGTAATAATCTGATATTTCTCTAATTCTAACAGGATTCTCTCATCAGTGCTGCACAAACCAGGAAGAAGTGCAACTGCCATCAGAGTGGATGAACAGGATTCCAAATGTGATTTTTACTTATTTTCATTGTTTGGACAACAACAAAAGACTATTTTAAAAAGCATAAAATTTAGAGAACAAGTTCCCTAGAATAATAGAGTTGAAAGGGGCCTCATGGACCATCAAGTCCAGCCTCTTGGTCAATTCAGGATCTCCAGCTAAAGCAGGCAAAGGACATAGCTGCCCAGCTTCTTTCTGGAGACATCCAAAGGAGGAGACCCCACCACCCCTCTATGCAATTGGATCCATTGCCAAATTGCTGTTCTAATGTTCAACTGAAATCCACACTCTTGTAACTTAAAATCATTAGACATGGTTCTTCCTTTGGGGCTTCCCTCTGAGAATAGGCCTGCCCCCTCTGCTCTGTGATAGGCCTTGAGGTATTTTAAGAGTACAATCATATTGTTACCCTTATTTCTAGGGTCCTTTGGGGGACACCTCAATGTGCTCCACGTGATGGGGAATGGAAACTAGCCAGAGCACAAGCAATAGCAATGCAAGAGGCAGAGTAACCTGGCGGGGTCTTTTTACCCAGTTTTTACAGGGTCAGGCCAAGCCAAAAACCAAACAAAAATGTCCAATAAATGATTTTATTGAATGAAAATCTCACGCAGCAATGCAATCACTCACACACTCACTCAGGACCTATTAAGAAGCAAAAGAGAGGAAACTGGATAGGAGAATATTGATGGGGTTGTAGCTGGGGTAATACTGCACCTTTGTCCTGAAGTCCTTGGTCTGGGAAAAACAGCAGAGAAGTGGGGCTCAGCATGGAGAGGGCTGAGGGCATCACTCAATGGATGGAGCAACAGTCTGCTGGGATGACCAGGGGTGATCCAAAGAGCCACTAAAAAACTGGGACTATCTGTAGGGGAAAAGGTACTGGAGGACGAATCCTTTCCCGGGGAGAACAATGGGTGTTGCAGTGGGCACAAAGCTCCACACTGGTAATTTCCTTTGTGTGATGGGATTGCAAGGTGTTGCCAAAGTCTCAGGATCTTCGGCTGTGTTAGCTTGTGGTGTGACTTCATGTAAATGGTCCTTGCCTGATAGAATGTTTGCTCAACATGGGGCAGACACACTAATCCCCTCAAGTCGGCTTCTGGGGGCTGAGGACCCTTTGTTTATTGTGGGTTTACACATCTTGAGGTCTCCTGGGGCTATGTGACTGGGATTTTACTGGCCTGACCTGGTTTTTGGTCTTTGACCATGCCTGCCCACATGCCCCTCATCAGACTTTGAGGGAAGAAGCAAACTTTCAAGGCCTGAAAAATCTTTACTGGGGTCTAAACTTACTCTTGGTGGCTCTTTGTACACTGCATGCAGGGAGGGCTTCTGAGCCAATATCATATGAACTGTAAGTGTCACCTCTTCTATTCTGGCTTATTCTGCCAATTTGAACAATCTGTAGACTAAATCCACAACTGCTTATGCTACAGACTGTTTTAAATCTGCAGTGCAGGATGGATCCTTTGCTGCCCATGTGGAATAATTGCTGTAGATGTGAATGAAAGGAATATGAAGAAGTGGGTCAGAATGAGCTCTATATATGCGTTCCTCCCACAATTTCATCTCCGTCAAGTGCAGGAGGTAAAATAAAGATTTCATCATGGGTCTGTAAATGCAGCCAAAGAAAGCTTTGTCTGTGACCAACACTGTTTGTTTTTGTTTGAAAGAGTGGCTGGAAAATCCTTTGGCTGTTGGCTCTTTTTCAGTATCCACTGACTTGCTTCATTGGAAGCAAACCTGAAGTGTACGACTCAGTGTCTGGGTTTTAGATCAAGGAGGGAATGCAGTAATCTTTTCCCCCAAATAAACTGAGATGTTTTAATGCTGGCTCCCTGTAGTTTTTGAGACGATGGGGGAGGCTTTCAAAATGGCACATCCCATAGAGAGATGTTCTGTCTAGATCATCTGTTTTATATTTGAAAACCTCTCTTATTGAGCTATGAGCTCAGGACTCTGCTTGATGCCTTCCAAGTTCTTACATCTCACTTGGCTATTACTCTGTCTTCAGGGACTCATCCTTTTCTTCAAAGGATTATTTTCCTTCTTTAGATGTCAAGTTCTTTCTGCTTTCTTGTTTTAAACTCATCCACACCACCATCACCTGTTTTGTGTAACCACTTTTCAAGCTAGGACTTCTTTTTTTAGTTTGGCATTTCAGAAGATCATAAAACAGAAGATATAGCCTAGAGGGGAATGCTGGGTAAAGACTGCTCTAAAATTGTCTTTGCCATCCCTTTAGGCTAAGCTGCAAATCACCTCCAGCTTGAGTTAGAACTTTCTCACAGGTTGATTTACTGGGAACTTTGGGACATCCTTTCTGCTGCTTTAATCATTATCATGTTGAGTGCTAGCTTATGAACATATTCCCAAATCAGCATTTGGAACAGAGGTTCCATAATACAATTTTATTGTAGTTTCATGATACTCCTATAGAGCAAAATTTAAACTATTGTGACTCATGTAGTGCCAAACCTCATGTTAACATTGCAGATGGAAACCAAATGTAGATTGCTAGCAGGAGGTTGAAAACAAAGACCTCCAGCGTAGCTTTCTCTGAAATGCTATTCTCTCATATAAAGCAGATCCAGGAATATCCTACCAAGGATAAGACATCAGCAGTATGGTTAATGAGGACCGCCCTAGGAAGCTATTAAAGAAGGGTTCCTTCAGGACATGAAAGTGTTGCCCATGAAAAGAGAATGAAAAGGAATGGAAACTTGTGCATAAGAAATAGACAATAAGGAATGATCAACAGGCTGGATAATTCCTCTATGAGGAAAAGTTAAACATTTGGGACTTTTTTTAGCTTAGAAAAAAATTTAAGGAGGAGCATGTTAAGATGTATGTACACTTATGCAATACAGTGTAGACAAACTGTACAACACAAAAGGTCTCCTCTCCTAATACTTGAACCTGGAATTAGTTAATAAAAGTTGAATGATGAAAAATACTACTACAGAGCATACTGAAACTATGGAATTCCCTACTACAGGATGCCATGGTAGTTACTGATGTGGATAGCTTTGGACAGATATTAGACAAATTAATAGAAGATGAGAAGATCAGTGGCTACTAGTTATGATGGCTATATCATACCTACAGGATTGGAGGGACCATGGCTCTGAATGCCAGTCACTGGAGAATGTTAGTAGCAAACAAATATTACAATCATCCAACATGGACTTGAAGACAAAGGCCCTTTCTGCACGAGGCCAGGAGTTGCTCCGTGCCATTACTTACTGCTTCTTCTGGGCTCGAAACAACGCGGACTTTCCCTTAAGCCCTTCCGCAGGGCTCCTCTGTTTGTTCCAGGGCAGTTCAGAGCAGTGTGAGGTCCTTAGATCCGCACTGGTGAGGCTGACAAAATGGCGGCTTCCTGTTGTTTGTGGGTCTGGACCAACTGGTGAAGCTGGCCACACCCACAGCCTGCCCTCCGATGATTGCAGACTCACATTGGTGCAAATCTGTGCATCTGCACAACTGAGCAGGAACAAATTGACACGCTCCAGAAAATTTAAAAATTGGAGGACCACTTGGGGGCTTATTGAATCGGACTTAGGTGCAGAACTAAGGTAAATAGTCTGAACCTAGTCTGATCCAGGGTGCAGACGACCTCCATGACAGGACACATTGGCCCATCTTAATTTCCTTGTGTGGAAATATATCTAGTTCAGGATTTTGTTCCCAAACAATGCAAATTATAGAATTACCAAAGATGCCTTTGGGAAGACAACTAGACCACTGTAGCAATAGATCACTTAATTAAATCAGTTGGTCAGTTTTCTAGGTCATATAAAGTAGTTTCCTCCTACTTTTATGGCCCAGCATCCCATTTTTTAGAAATTAATTGCCAAGAATAAGTACCCATATAGAATAAAGGACATGTATCAGTGGGACTCCATTATTTACTGTCTGTCTGTTCAATATGTTTACTGCAAATTCATGTAAAAGTTGATATTTGGTAATATATATATGAAAAATCATCTCTTCATGTTGTTGCAGATCAAAGTAAGGACTGTGTTATCAGGAGGTTTTCACGAAGTGTGATATATAATCTGTCATTTCAGAGGCAATGCACTTGTTTCATTTTCTCTGGGATAATAAGATTCTTAAGATTTCCACAATGATAGTGTTGGCACCACCTAATCACCAATTCAAGCTAACATGTGTTTTCATTCATCTTTTTATTTTTTCAAAAGAAATACAAGAATAAAAGAAATCAAAGAATTTGTTGGCATATTGTTAATTCTCAAAGATTATTCTTTAACAGGCAGCTCACTTGCTTTTGTACACTTCACTATCTGCAAAATAGCTTATTAAAAAAAACTGTTCAGTGTCAGTGCAGTCCATCTTTAAAGCAGGTGATGATTCTTCTTCAAATTCTGTTTTGTCTTTCAAGTCAAATGACCCAAGAGACATTTTGGATCTCCTATTGTTTTGATTGACATTTTACAGCTTTAATGGTTTACAATCAATTATAGGTTTATGTTACTGCAGTTTCTAGGCGAGACTTGAGGGGTGTTAGATATCATTTTGATATCAATAATTTGGCCTTCTTTATCTATTCCTTTCCACATGCTTGCAAGGTCCCCAGACAAGCTCACACACTGGCACAGCTGCTGATCGCTGTAATATTCCACACAAATACAGGCAGGCCAGAAATAGCCAACCCGCCGCTTCAGGAGACCTCAAGGCAAGTACCACATTATGTATGCACACTACTTACAAAAGACTCCCTGCCCCAAGCAGGCAGCTTGACGAGCCAAATACTCATCTGTCAAGCACTCCACGTTTGCATACTGGCTGCTCTATTGATAATTCGGACTTAACTCAATTATATAAAATTCTGACCTTTCAGAGGCTTTGTCTCCAGCCCAAAACTCATTGTTTCCCCTATAAAAACCCCTGACTTTGAGAGCTTCCTTGGATCGCTGTCAACTTCCATCCCGCCTTGCTGCTGCTTTGCTTGGCGAGCCTTCCCCTCAGTCCCACATACTGAGAACCTTCATATCCACGAACTCTAACTTCAGACTACCCGAGCTTCAGAACAGGTGTAGTATTACCCATACCAAAAACCTCCTCTAAAATCCCTCTATCCACCTCCAACCTTTATTTCTATAGTTATCTGTGTGAGTGTGCTGCATACACTTGTTTGACTGTATTTTAATAAAAACAACAATTATTATTTTACTTCTGTTTGCTCCTTGACTCGGCCTGACCCCGTAGACATCGGGTAAAAGATCTCGCTCCGTTGCCCTGTCTCTTGTATTGCTAGCTTGTGCTCTTTTGACTAATTCCCAACTTGTAATTTGGAGCACACTTAGGTGTCCCTCACGGGACCCCCAGAAATCAGGGTAACATTTAGAGCCATATTTTTGTGGGCCTCTTACTCAGCAGAAAAGTCCCTTTCCTTAGGAATAAACATGTATTTGACTTTGTTGTTAAACATTAAATATCTTGTTGAAAGATCTTTTACATTTGGATGATATACATGGCCATGTTATCTGTTTTATAGACAGAATCTGTAATTGGCCTTTGCATTTCAGTAAGTCCTTTGTAAGACCCTTCATGCTTCAAAGTTCTAAGTTATTGTTTCTATCATTTACTGTTTGTATGAAAGAAAAATACACTGTATATCATACAGAGAATGCAAAATTCAAAATGTTGTTTTTCATAATATATAGCAGTACAGTAGATGATGAAGAGTACAGCCATGGTTCCCCATTCCTAGGTCTTAGAATGAGGGTTTGAGGGTCCTTGCTATTTGTTAGCTAATCTGTATGATGATGATTAGACCAGACCGGCCGAGTTAACATCAACACTCCACTTAAGCATTCTTAAGTATTGGAATCTATAGATGTTTACATGAGAAATCAGCAGGCTCTTTGGTACTATTTTGGCTATTATATGTACTTATAGATATATAAATATATATATATTCCTCTTAGGGAGAAACACAATCTATTGGCATTGAGCTTTCATTACATTGCATTGCACTGCATGTAAGGCATCATACTTTCATTACATCATATGACATTAGGATGTTATACTTTCATAAGGACTTTCATAAAACATCCTTTACCACTCTATCTTTTTAACAGGCTTCATGATCGTTAACACATATAGAAACATGACTCTTCTAAACAATATAGCTAAGTCATTTATCTATCATCATCCTTATGAGGTTCCTTTATGTTTTCCATAGTGTTTGTTAAGATATTATACAGACATTTCATAAAGGCTTTTACATATACAAGATTCAATCTCTTGTATCATATCCATAACCATGTATCCAATTAAGAATGCTGTTTCATCTGTTGAGGCATATATATCTATTTTATCATAGTCTTGCCAGTTCCAGCACATACCAGAGTACTGAAACAGCTTACCAGCTTATTAGTCTGTCAGGAACAGTGTGACTTGTAATCAATTTAGATCCTGCTTTTCTTCTGCCACAGAACTTAAGTCAGATCATAATTTGAGAGCCAAACCAGATGTGACATGGAAGATCCATGAAAAGAATCGCCTGTACTTTATTACAGTAATATCCATAATAATGCTCTAACAATAAAATTGTTAGAGCTATGAGTCTCTATTATGCTTGGAAACATGACACTTGAGGAACAGAATTTAACATTTTCCCCACACTACTGTCCTGAGGAAATTTAGAGTCCTGAAGATACTGGTCCTTAGGTTGTCAAAGATATACAGTTTCAGGAGTAGTAGTGGTTATTCTTCATCAGCTGAAATGGCATAGGGGAAGGGTGGTCAACCTCAGAGACTCTGAGCATCCTGCTCTTAACAACAAACAAGGCTGAGAGTTCCTGAGTCAGTAAGCCAAGGAAGTAACAGTCAAGAGTCAAGAAAGCCATAAATCAGAGTCAGGATTCTAGGGTGCCATGATAGCTGAATTGTTACACAGTCCAGGGGTTGTAAATCTGAAAGACATACTTTCTGCAAGCAGATCAGTCAGAGAGAAGACTGAAGTTGTACTCAGGAAGGCAGTTTGTGGTTGTAACTTCCTTTTATAGGTAGCATGTTCAATCAATGCTCAGATCCCAAAGAGAGCATTTCACATCTATTCTCCTCACAATGCCTTGTTTGCAGCCTCTCACATCATCTGCAGAGAATGGTCTGGGCCAGACTTCTGAGCCTCTATCTCTCTCTGGGACTAGCAGGGGGGCTCTTTTCCATCTTCTGTTCCTGCTCTAAGCCCAATCTGCACTACTAAACAAAAAGAGGACTTGGCTGGCTATCAGGAATCTGCTGTGTCTTCTCCATCAGTAAGTCTGGTTCATCATTCCAGTGAAGATGAAATCTCAAAGAGGGGCATGATATTGGGAATGCTTCCCCCCCCATATCTTGACTTATAATGGGCTGCCCCAGCCACTGCTCATGAATATATAGCTCAGATATGTCTAAAGTAAACATGGAGCCCACACATTTTGTGCTAACTAGATGCTTTCAGAGATTTGATTCAACCCTTTAAAAGATTTCTTTTCAGCAATGTGAGAGCTTTAGGAGCCACAAAAACTTCCTAGATTTCTTAGGTGGAAATGATAATTAGAAATGTTGGATGGAATAGAAATGGAAAAATCTGAGGCAAGGAAAATTCCAAAACAGCAGCCATATAACAGAAAATGAAAATTGGGGGGTGGTACAAATATCCTGGGTGGATTAACTCATAGAGTGGGATAGAAATACTTTGTTCCTGTTCAAGCCATAGGAGAGAACACTGAAACTCTTGACAAATTCTTGTTCAGCTGTTTCCTAATAAAGTCTGTCACTGAAGTCCTTTTGTTCTGAGATAGCCATACTGAGGCTGGAGACTTAGGCAAAAGAACGTATCCAATGCAGCAGAACATAAAGCTTATGCAGGGGTAATTTTCTGGGAGCTGTTCCAGTGGCCTTTCCTGGCCAGTCTGGTTCTGATCTGGATTGTGGGAGCATGAACCTGTGTCATGTGGTGAAATGGCCTTTAAGCTAATGCATTGTGCTGGCTTGAATTGGGATCTCCTTGCACAAGGAAGTACTAGATGCCTTCTTATGCAAGTATGTAAATATAAAACTGATACTGTAACCTGAAGCCAGCACAATGCCCAGGAGGTTTACAGCTGGAACATTCTTTGAGACTGAAGTGTTTCCTCACAGGTTTTGCATTTCTCATCCACTTGGCCTTTCTGATCACAGTCTTCACCCACAAGAGTTTATGCAGAAGTTAAATTCTGTCTAATACAATTGCATTAGGTTGAGACTTTTTATCACCATACATGTTGGAATGTACTTATATGTGCTTGGATATCCTTCTCATCTCCCAGTTACCACTTGGAAGTTACCACTTTTAAGATCATCATTCATATTTTTTTGGGGGGTGGTGGTGGAATCCTGTTGGTGTCATGCATATATGTAAGTTTCCTTACAGACCCATTTGTACATTTTTGAATATTGTGGAATAGATATATTCAGTTCCTGATTTCATTATGGAAGTGTGACCATGAGTGTGACCATTTCACATGGACCAATTGTTAATCATGATTAGTGTAGAACAATTGAATCAGTTGGATTTACCCTCACATTGACTCATCATTCAACAATTGGATTTAACCAACAGGATTTCAGCCATCTTTATTCAAATTCTTGGATGCTGTGCAAGTATTCACCAGCATCTTCATTCATTGGAGCTGCAGAAACAGCAACTGTACATTCTGTATGGCAAATGGGACAATAAACAGACATTTGAAAAATGCACAATTGATAGCACAATGTTGATATATAGCAGAAGTGGAGGCACAACCATCATGTAACTACTTAAATATAGATTTACACTACACAAGAATGATGTGGAATCTTGGCCTTTGCCTTTCTATTCCCCTACCATGTATATAGAGCCAGTGTGGTGTAATGTTGAGTTCTGACAGTTAGAATCTCCGTTCAGTCATGAAAACCCACTGGGTGACTTTTGGCAAGTAATCCTGCCTCAACCTCAGAGGAAGGCAAAGGTGAACCCTCTCTGAACAAATCTTGCCAATAAAATCCCATGATAGGTTCACCTTTGGATCATTGTAAGTTGGAAATGACTTGAAGGCACACAAAAACAACCATGTATGTACAGTGGCCCCTCTCTTACTGTGGCTTCTGCATGCATGAATGTGAGGTCATGTGAAGGGTGACATCTCATTATAGTCTATGGATTCAGTGGGCGCATGCCTGTGTCGCTGCAGGTGTGTGCACATTGACTTCACTATGAAGTGACTCTTATGTTGTTTGTTTTACATGGGAGTTCCTGGAATGGAACCCCCACATATACGGAGGGTACACTGTAAGTATTTGCCTGCTCAGGTAACACTCCACAGAGGTTAGATGGGCATCTTTCAGGAGTGTTTTAGTTGTGTTTTCATGCATCACAGGTATTGGACTAGATGGTTCTTGTGTTCTGTTCCAGCTCTATGAGATTCTCTGATGAAATGAGACTGCAGTCCACAAAAGCTTATGCTAAAGACAATGTGCTTATTTTTCAGGTGCTATAAGAGTTTTTGTTGCTACAGGTCAAGCTTTTGATAAGCATACTATTATTATTGTGTTATTTAATGAAGGTACATGATAGCAACTGATATTTTGATCCTACTTAGTTTGGTGTATATGTAAAAAAGGTCATTAATTACATATAGTTTTGTTTTGAAGCAATATGTGCCTGTAATGGAAATTTATATTTTAGGGTTGTGCCTTTTCTCTTTCTTTTCTCCTTGTATTATCAGACTCTTAACATACCTTCCATCTAGTATGCCACCAGAGGAAGCAAATTAGATTAGCAAAAGTTTTATGCAAAACTTTAACATTCAGGAAATTACTCCTGAGATCAGCTGTATTTCATAAATTATGTTCCTATGAGACAAAACAGACTGTTCAAGCTATGCCAGCTGCATGTGTTAAAGCATTTAGCAGCTCTCTAAATTACATTAAAGAGCTACCACAATGCTAAACAAACTCTTCATTAACCATTTATTTGACAGAATGAATTTTTTTCTCTTGCAGTTTAGCACTCATTTTGGCACAAACAGAACCAAACAATAATCAATAATTTGTGCTAGGTAAATACTAGGTAAATTTGAGAAAATAGAGGGTATACAATGCATGCATGGCTTGAGACCAGGATTTCTGAGTGACTCCCATATGAATCTGCCCCAAATCTAAGGTCATCAGTGGAAGACCTATTTGTATCCCACCACTCAATGAAGCTAGGTTGGTGGGTACACCTGAGAGGGCTTTCTTGTAGTAGTACTGAGTTTGTGAAATTGTCCTCTGAGAGGCTGGCTCCATTCTCCTTAGATCCTGATGGGCAGTGAAGACTGTGCCCTTTCACATGGTCTTTGGCTCTTCAAATTATGGATCTTTGCTCTGGCATCTTTTAAAACAGTTTCTCTAAAAGTTTGGATTGGTTTTAAATAGTTTTTAATTATTTATTTGACATTTTCCAAGTATTTTAATTGATTGTGCTCTACCTTAGGACCCCTGGGTTGAAAGGTGATAAATAAATGCCTTGAATAAATAATTATATTATGGACCCATTTCCACTTGCACAGTAACCCTTGTCATTTTCCTGGATGTGGAAGCAAACTTGGTGAGCTTTTAGTAATGACTTTCAGGGACAGAAAAGAGAACAAAATGGCTGCCTATACCTTCTTTGTTTTCAGAGATTCAACAGGAAACACAATAGTATTTTGTTCGATCAGCACCTTATAGTGGAAGAGTGTGGTGTGGAAGAATGTGGCTGGAATCCTCTTAATGCATTATACATATGTAACGATGCTAGCATAACTGGTGATAGCAGAAAGGAAAACACTCTAAGTGCAGTTGCCCTAAAGAGAGTAAGGCGTTGAAGAAATAGGCTGCTGTTTCTCCAATTCTGACAGGATTCTCTCATCAGTGCTGCACAAACCAGGAAGAAATGCAACTGCCATCAGAGTGGACCAGCTGAATTCCAAACCTGATTTTTATTGATCCTCATAGCTAAGTTTTGGACAACAGTGGAAGACCATTTTTTTAAAAGTATAACATTCAGTTTTGGAGTGTCAATGATACTAGCATGTTCTACGGGCATCTTTGTTTGTCACTAACACAACTATAGACCAAAAACCATAGCTTTGGAGCCACGTTTGTCACTGAGCTGCACTACAGTTCAGAAATGAGACCCTGGAAAGCACTGGTGACAAACAACTGGTTATTTAGAATTTACATTACCTTATTATGTTATATGTGTAACTTAATGAAGGACAATGTTGTTCCTCCCATGGTATAACTGTAATCTTAACTACTTTTATAGCTGTGAGAGGCACTCACTGTATAGTGGAGAAGGAATATCACATGTTAGAAGTGGTGGATTTTCCTGCTGTTGTCAGTGCTGAAGTTAGAAAAGGTAGGCCAGCCTCTTGTTCAGATTTAAAAAAAGCAACAAAAAACACAAAAGTGACTAAAAGACTATCCTAATTAATTTTGTGCTCTTTTTTTTTTTTTTAAATGCAACTACAATGGTAACAGGTTACTTGAGGGCTTTAGATCTCACATTGTAATTAATTACTTTAAAATGTAACATTTCAAACACTGTGAAAAATCACATGGCTGGGTGGTCAAAATGGCATGAAGCAAACTCCTTTGAGACCTCTTGTAGGTCTTCTGTCTTCCCTGATAATCGTGTTCTTAGTCAACCAGTGAAAAGCAATTAGCTAAAGCAATCATTTCAATGCTACCATTTAATGATACTTTTGCCAGTTTCTTTTTCATAATGGAAGTATTGTGGCTTCTTGGAGCCTTCTGTCTGGCTGGGTATCAGTTTGCACTTGCCTAGATTGTTTGATTACATTTATTCTTGGGGGAAAAACCTACCTCCATACCTAGATTAGCTGGCAAATGCAAAAATAAGCAGGACAAGCAGGTCTTAAATTAAAAAATACCCCAGCATTCTTATTTAACTTTGGGTGGGGGTCCAGAGTGCATGAAAACCATAATGGTTGAAAAGTTCAGAAAGGGGGAAAATCTGTGGATGAAAATCTATTAGGCAGTGTCTTTTCCGCAAAGACCATTAGAACGATTAAAACTAAAGCACAGAGCAACCCTGTATACTACTGCAGTGTGTGTGTGTGTGTGTGTGCGTGTGTGTGCGTGCGCGCATGTGCGTGTGTGTGATGAGATGGCTTTATTTGCCAATTCCCAGCTTTGTTTGCTTGTGCTACCCAACAAGATGGAAGGATGGTACTGAGAACTTTGCTGTGATTTTCATCCTGGTAGAATCCTGCATTTACAATTTTCTGATAACCCCCACTCCCACCCCGCTGCAGCAGCTGGGAAAAATTATCTAGGCCAGACTCTGGGGCTTTCATAAATGAAGGACCATATCAATTTTTGGGAAATGGAGCAGATTTAGATTTAATCAATACAAAGCTGACTACTCCTCATACCTGAAATGCTCTCTTGTCACATCAGGGGCAAAGACTGGCCATACCTTTTTTATATGTATTCAGTTTTGTTCTGATATTGACAAGCATTTGTCTGTCCAGTAGTATTTTACCAAAAATTCTCCACAGTTATTCATTGTCAGAAACTTTTACTTCTGTTCTAGAAACTAAATTTATTCATGGATAATTTTTAGCCATTTAATTGTTCCGGGAAGGCACAAAAGCAAGTGAACATGCTTTATTTTTTTTAAAAAGAGTCCTTGCCTTTATTTGACTGAAAAACATGCTAATTTTATAATTAAAGCAATTCAATCCTGACCAAATTGTAGAAGAAACCCCTGTGGTTTTATTGGACAAGTTAATTACACTGATCAAGAAATAAATTCATTAGTTTATTTTTTTATATTTCATTCAGTAGTGCCGACTCAGTTCTCAGGGAAGGAGAACTATGATTTAGTGGCTATTGTTTTAAAAGGGCACTGCTAATATCCACTGGTCTAAAGAATGGTTGCATTGTTCTTTTCTTAGTGACAATGATTTGGACTGCAATGAAAATAAAGTATACATTTTGGTAGCTTTTTTAAAAAAACGGTTTGTGATGGGGAAAAAGAATGGTGTTACAAGTGAATATGGCTCTTTTCAAGGTTGCTTCAGAAGCTACTTTGATGATTGTTTTGCCAATCAGGTTCGGTTTAACCCTTGAAACCTTTGAACTTGGTAATTGATAAATAAGTGGCTGATCCTAAAACTGCTTGTTGAAAAATAAGGTCTAAATTGGATGAGTTAAGCCATTTCTATTGCTGATGTATTAAAAAAAAAGGACTATATAATCAATAGTGAGGCCAACATCATCAGCAAGTCTCTGTTCCCATGTGAATGGTCTGCCTGATTGGCCATTAGAAACAAAGGTTTCATTTAAACTTCATTTAAGACTGGCTGGTTGGTGCAAATACAGAGGTAAAGTAAGAGAACACATGAAAGCCTCTTATGGATTATCCAGAACAGGCTAGCCTTTGGCTTAACCAGAGTTTCACCAACTTTACTGACCTTAACGAATTAGATATTCTCTTTCTATCAGTTACCTGATACTGGATGAGGATACTGTTTACACCAGGACTGTTAAGTAACAAACTCCATAGTCTTATCTTTGGCAAGTGCTGAATGATTTCCTGCCAAACTTAAAAACGGGATATGGGAAATCTCTGATAAGAATTATATGCAGTGTGGGCAGGAAAAGAAAAATGAAAATGAAGAAAGTTGGTGGCCTCTTGAAGTTCTTTGGGAACTGGCTGTGAAGTTCATTTGATACACTATACAGAAAAAAAAGTAATGACTTTGCAAGTAATTAGGGTTAATGATATATGCAGCAGATTCAATGTAGTAAGAGCTTTACAGTCTTAATTTGGTTCACATATACAAGAGGAAATAGAGAGTATTTCTGATTTGATGGGTAGGGAATTGAGAATAAGAAAGTATGACAGAGAATAACTCCAGACCTAAGCAGGTATTAAAATCCAGATCTCACAGATTTGAGTCCAACGTCTACAAAAAAAATATGAAAAGCTTATTTAGTCCAGATTTCTGTTCCTAGAATGGCTAACCAGATGCCTATGAGAAGTTCACAAGCAGGTCATGAGAGCAATAATACCCTCCTGCACATGTTTCTCAAGTATTAACAGCCACGCTATCTCTATGATACACACAATTAATATATAGCCTCCATGTCCTGTGGGCACCAATAGTCTTATTGTTCATTAATGTGTTTAAACCTCATTTAAAAAAACAAGTTGCAGGGCAGCACTGTATCTTGTAGTAGTGAATTTCATTATACATTATGTGAAGAAGTTCTTCCTTTTGTCTGCTCTGAATATCCCACTTTTCAATTTCATTTGATGACTCTGGGTTCCATTACTGTGAATATTTTATTCACACTACGCATAATTGTATCTAACACATCATGTCCTGCAATTACTCACTCCTCCCCAGCTATAAAGTCCCAGAGTATGTAACATTTCATCATAAGGAATTTGCTCCAGCCCCTTCATCAGTTTCTGCACTTTTTCTATTCGTTTGTAACTTTTACACTATCCTTTTCAAGGAGTAGTGACCAGAATGATAAAATATTCCAAGTTCCACCATACCAAGTGTCATAATTTATATAAATCCATTATGATACTTGCAATTCCATTTCTGATTCCTTTCCTAATGATCCACACAGAGAATTACTAATTCCTTTTCTAATGACCCAAATATAGAATTTGCTTTTTCAGAAGGAGTGGCACAGCCATCACCACCACCACCCTTCATGTAGGCATCATCTGTTTGTTTATTCAGCTTCAGGAACATATCCAATAGGTTCACTTAGTATAATTGTTGAAATATATTTGGTTCCCTCTCCCTTACAGCTGTGTTGATACCATTTGTAGTGGGGATAGGGAACACGTAGCCCTCCAAATGTTACAAGACTATAGTACCCATCATTCCCTACCACTGGTTGTGCTGGCTGACGCCAATTTAATATCAGCTCAAAAGACTGGGCTCAAGGTACTCTTGATGTCTATGTACAATTATTCATAGGCAAGCACATATTTCACAGCCTTCTCAGTAGTGGCACACCAGTTGAAATTACACTTGTTTGTACAGTCCTTTGGAGAATAGTTGAGTGTAACATTTGTTTAGCTGACAATTCTTGCAGTATAGCTATTTCTGGAGGGTTGTGTATGCCTCACCCATGAATTATTGTGATCTGCCTTGGGTCTCATACTGGGAGAAAGGTAGGGTATAAATTAAATACATACATACATGCATGTATACTCATATCTTTGCAGGCAACCGTTCCTTTCTCCTTGACCTCTCTTCCTCAGTTGTTAGCAGACTTACTTCCCACCCCCGCCCCCGCCAAATAAAATAAAAATAATTATTGATGTAGTTTAAAAATCTTAGCATGCAGTAAAAATAACTTTTACTGCTATCATTCTTCCTAAAGTAAAAGAGATGCAGCAGACTGAAATATATTGCCTGAAAAGAAGAACATTCAGGCACTGCTGATTTACTTGTTTTTCAGGCACATAAATTCCTGTACTGTCCTTGGCAAGTGTCAGCTATAGATAGGATGATAAAAGAATAAATCTACACTTAAGCAAAGATTTTTCTCTCTCCTTCCAATGCTTTTCATGAAATGTTCCAAAAGGAATGTTCTATAACTGGGAGTTAAAAGCATAGCAGTTGTTGCTGTTCTTATTCTAATTTATTTTCAAAACCCAGTGCTGAAGCTGTGTGTGTGTGTGTGTGTGTGTGTGTGCACGCGTGCCTTGAAATCTCCTGTAAACTTTGAGAAACGCCATGAATTTCATAGGGTTTTCTTAGGCAAGTAGTAACAAGGGTGGTTTGCCTTTGCCTTCCTCTGAAATATAGCTTATAGCAACTGATATTACTTGGCTTTCTCCCATCCAAATGTTGACTCTGGCTGACTCTACTTAATTTCCAATATCAGATTGGATTTTGTGCCTTCAGGGCGATTTAAGCTGGGTCTGAAACTATATAATCGTTTAAACACACACACATATTGAGATGGGATGGAATATGGGGTTCACTTTCCATCGTTGTGTATGTGTATGTATCTTGAGTGAAAGGATGCAAATATGTGTTTAGAGCCGTAACTCCCAACCTTGTGCCCCAGATATTGATGTACCTCAACTTCCAGAATCTCTAGTCATCATTGGCAGTGGTGAGTGATTTGGAATACCACAGTCCAACAACATCTGAGTACATAAACATGGGGAATCACTGGTCTAGAGCACTATCCAGTTGTTTTGCTCCTGGAATTGTGCCCAGAAAGATATCAGGAAGGAGTTTGAAACCTGTTCCTTTAACAGCCATTCAGGGCTGCCATCAGGAATGGGTATCACTAGTACCTGCTGAGATCCACACCACAGCTGGGTCTCTATTGTCAACCTCCAGATTTCTGTGCTGCTTGTGTTCTTTGCTGTCATTTCTGGTTCATCTGCTCTGTGTGAGGAAGCAAGGGTGGGATCAAGAGGGAAAAAAGTAGCATCAGACTCCACTTGCCTTTCTCTTTCCCTCCATGTTGTAGTATTGATTGATCTACAGCAGCAGGGGATTATCAAGCTACAGCCCAACATATGTTTCTCCCAAGACTGGTTTTGTACAGAAATGGACAGACTCCCCCACCCACTCTGTGGCTTTCTGATAAAGCAGGCCACTTTTCCTCCCCCAATCCCCTGGAAACCAGGTGGACTTTTAAGCATTTTTTTTTAAGTGTATGGGAGATGATGGAAGAAACAGCAGCTTCTGCACTTGTTCTTGCTGCTGTCTTGTCCATCAGGATGAGATAGCTTAGACAGAAAGGTATTAGGATCTTTTGTCTTCCTTTCCTGTTTGCTTTCAGAGCAGCCTTATCCATTAAGCACTTTAGACATGGTGCCTAGAGCCTATGAAAATTTTAGGCCCTGTGAAAACTCCCCTAGAGGTACATTGAGGTGAGATGGAGAGTCAAATAGAAGAGTGCCTAGGGCATATAAAAACCTTAATGTGACCCTGCTTGCTTTTCCTTCCTCTGTCACCCACTTATCCCAAAAGCAGTATGGGCAGATAATTTTTCTGGTTCAGTGAGGGTTACTTAGGTGACTACCCTCTGTTGTGAAAGAAAAAGAGCTGACCCAGACTGAACCCTTCTGCTCTCTTCCCATCTGCTCTTTGATATGTCTTCCTCCCATCTTTTTGTCTTTTTGTCTTTTAGATTATCTTAGAAAGGATCGGGCTATTGCTATCCAAGAATGTATCTCCTTAATAAATGTTCCTCCTGTTGAGGACTCTAAACTTAGTTTTCTGCATACAATTTGTTTTTTTTTTTTTTTTCAAATTCACTATCCTAAGATGGGCACCTCCACTATGGCTTGAGTAAAAGGTCTAACAGGACTTTCATTCTAATAATAATCTCTCATGATCCTTCCCCTCTAACATGATGGTGGATCACAGAAGCAAAAAAGTGCACTCAGGACTATCCAAAGTTGCCTATCTGTGTCATGGAGAAAGTGAGCAAAGGTGGTGGAAACAGCAGTCAGCAAGAGAGGAGGTGCTCCAGACTACTTGGGCCCACCAAAATTTGGAGCTGGTCCTGGGGCTTCTCTTTGTCAGGAGTGGCCAAATTATGGACTCCCAGATGTTGCTGTATAGGAACTGTCATAATTCATTACCACTGGTCAGGCTGGCTGGGGATGATGGGAGTTGCTGTCAAACAACAGATTGGTCTGCTCTGGTTTGAAGGGTACGAGCTCAATGGAAAGTGAAATAACTGTATGCAAGCACTCATCTGCAATTGTCATCTGCAATCATCACAATATAAGCACTGCTAATGTATTGACTTTAGATCATTGTTGTTCTGCTTCTGTGAATTATAGAATCCAGATCTCTTCTTTTGTGAATTTCTTTTTCAGACTGGTGAATAAAACTAGATAATAGGCAGACTCTAAGATAGGAGTACCGCCCTTCATCGGATCTCTTCAGGAGGCACAGTTGCCAAGGACAAAACAACCTGTATACATCTGTTGGAAAGTTTGTACCAGTGCCTATTATTATTATGTTACTGATGTATTTCTATGTCAATAGTGGAATTAGAAGGTTGTGAAACACAGTGCTTATCTTTTATGTCTTTCAGTTCACAACACTTGGCTTATTATCATTCTCATGAAAAAGCAATAGACAGCACCTGCTTGACCTTCCTTTATAGTAGGAAGGAATTGTATTTCACTAATTTATATCTACTGAAGGAGAACATGCAAAGCTTGTGCAGTGCTTCTTTTGCTTTATAAAATTGGAAGATTTAGAAGTGATTTCCTGGGCCAGCTAGCAGCTGGCCAACTAGTCCAATTATCTGCAGTGAAAGTGTTCTCTACATATTCAGCAATCTGCAATTAAAGTATTTCTAGATGTCAGTCTTTTACTTAGCTCCCTTACCAATTATATTCTGTTTTCGAATAAAATAATTGGTTAAAAAAATGAGAAGAATCACCAATGAAATCATTTTCAGCAAAAACTATAGAAACCTCTCTTAAAATTGCATATAGACAGTATTGTACGTAGGTGCTTGCATGGCATCTGCAAAACTTCGTTAAAGTTGTGCACATATAGGCACATAAGAGCCAGCATTGTGGTTTGAGCATTGGACTATGACCCTAGAGACCAAGGTTAAATTCTCCACTCGGCCATAGAAACCCACTAGGTGACCTTGGGTGTGTCATACGCTCTCAGCTTGAGAAAACCCATGGTATGGTAAGGTAAAACCTTAGGGTCTCCATAAGTCAGAAATGACTTGAAGGCATATCACCACCACCACCACCACCACCACAAGGGTGGGAGTGCCATGAAATCTGTCATTTTTGGAGGAAAATATATTTTGAAATGGGTGCAATTACTAACCAAACATTTTCTTTAGAACCAGATCTCGTTGTTTTTAAACACTTTTCAAGGTCAAAATTAAGTTGTGTCCCAGAAAAACCTCATTAGATTTCTTTTATTAGGTGCCAGAGAGGAAATAGCCCCAAACTGGAAAGTAGGCACCTCACTGTCATTGAACAGTTGGTATAACTCTGTCTGGGACCTAGTACTTTTGGAGAATTTAACATAAAAACTCAACAGCAACGCACATACAAAGAGTCAGACTCAGATTCAGCTCCATTTGAAGAAACATGATTTATTCTTATATGCTATGCAAAGCATGGGACAGAAGACCTTCACTATGTTCCTTCATCACATGGTTATATCTCAAGAAATGCCTTTGGTTAACAACACACTTAAAGTAAATATTTGCCCATTTTTAATTCTTCAAAAGAACAGAATAATTATCCTATACCTTGTTAAGATACTTAACTGGTATTGTATTGTTTTTAAAAAAGGCAACAAAAAAGAGAACTCAATATTTGACTCAATTCAGGTGCATAGTGTTGCCATTCAACCCAAAACCTCTTGTACAAGCAACAACTAACTCTGCATGCAGAGATCTGCACTACATAGCCCCAGTGTAGAATCTCAGCTCGCAATGGCTCCTAGCCTCTCCTCAAAACTGAATGCATTCCCTTCCATTTCTCCCTGCTTTGCACCTTTGATCTTGCCCAAAGAGGCAGTATATAACAAGCTGACAGAAAGAAAATAAACTTGTTTAAAATCTGGTGCTGGAGAAGAGTTCTATGGATACCAAAGACTCTTACATGGGCAAGTGAATGAATTGTAGAGCAAGACTCACCAGAAGCCAGAATGACTAAACTGATGCCTATCATAAGAAAAGAAAAGATGCTTACTGAGGTGGAAGACAGTAGGAAGAGGGGAAGACCATGCTACAGGTTAATTGATTCAATCAAGGCTACATCCTTGAGCAAGTCACTTAATGACTGGAGCTCTTGGAAGTCTCTCATTTATAGGTTCACCATGGGTCAATGTCAACTTGATGATAATTGAAGAACTTCAATGTGGTATTATAAAGAGCCCTGACTAGACATTCTTAAACACCGACAGGCATCCTGTTGACGTACTCCAGTTGTACTTTGGGTGGCATCCACATACAGTAGAATTACACATGTGCCGACATTGCATATTGCACATCATCATACTTTTCATGTCATACATTGTGAGTCATTGTGCTTTCTTGCATGGTTTCCTCCAATGGGGCATTGAACTGCTCAACCATGTAGTCATGCCTTCTGATGTTGCATATGGCAAGTCAGTAGGAGACTTTTTATACAGACTGGAAACATCTGAAGTGAGAAAGCTTTTTTCCCATGCAGCTCCATGAGCCAGGGAAGGAGTAGAGAGAGATGTCTTATGCGTGACATCAGAGGTTGAGGTTACATGATGCAACCTTGCTAATGTGTGCATGTGGAACATTTAATAATGTCTGAAAGGAATTATTTATTTATTTTACTCTCTCTCTCTCTCTCTCTCTCTGTCTTTTAAAGGACAACCTGCTTCCTGCTTGCTTGCCCACCCCCAGCACAGCCAAGTAGTGGCCAGTGGAGTAGGAAAGAAACATCTCCCTACGTCCCTATAGCTAGATGTTGAGGGTATCTTTTAGGACTTCCTAGAGGAGGATGTCATCATTATGCTTCTGACTATGGAGGCAGATGCTTCTTAGATGTTTTCCCACTCTTCAGTGGCCACTACATGGCTGTGTTGGGGGCAGGCAGCATGAAAAATGTGGGTTTTCAGAGGGGGTAGGTCATTGGGTGAGGGCGGTAGGGAATGCAGACCTCTGCAATATAAGTTACACAGAGGTAAATTTGATATACATCTGCATGACCCAATAAGATAATGGCAGCCTCTGTTTCCTGAATTGTTTCAATCCACATTTGTTTAATTGATAGCTTTGGAAACTCCCAGATTTCTAGTAACACATTGTCCACACCTGTGCCACTGTATACAATAGCTTAAAAAGTCTTTATAGAGGCTTCATTAGATTCACAATGCTAAAAAAACCCCATAGCGTTAAGCTTCATCTTAACTAACAAATTCTTATCCACTCTGTTCCGGAACATTTCTAGAGAAGGAGATTCATGGCATCCCTGGGCGCAATATTGTCCACTTAGTTACATCATGCTTTGCAGGTGGATGGCATCTTGGAAAAGAGCAAAAAGTCACTTACAACCCCATGCACTCAAGATGCTCTTTGCTTTGCATTCAGATAGATGACTGCCATATCAAATAAATGTCTGTAGCTTTACCTTGCTCCTGCCCCCAGATTTGTTTATTTATTTAGCTATTTATATGTTTCCTTGAAACAGAAGCTATTTGAGCAGTTTCAAAATAAGAAGAAAATTAAAACAATCATTGTTACAATAAAAATACAATAAATGAAGCAAACTAAAAATAGAATTATAGAATCAGAAAGCCCACCATAAAAATAGAGATCAGAGAAACACAACCCTACAGTGTTAAAATAGATTAAAATCACAAAGCATGAGGCTAGGGCTTGAGCCAGTCAGTCTTCCATGGGAAGAATATCCCATACTTCACCCAGAGGTTGTCATTGGGTAAGCATAGCCAAGGGAGGGCCAGTGAGAGCCGATATGGGGATCTCAAAGACTGGTGAGGCTGAGATGGGAAGGTACTTACCATGCCCTATTCTGAGCACAACTTCAACTTTCCTTAGTGTGGCTTGGACCCACATGTACAAACAGCATAAAACCATGTTCTATCTATCGATACATATTTTTGTTCTTTTTGTCTTTACTTCCTTGGATGCTACATTATGAAATATTGAATTATTGTTTCTTTTTTTAAAAAAAATCTTGAACTGAGGGATGGAGCAAGATAGAAATTTCACTTATTTTCTCTTGATATAAAATAATGGTAGTTACAGTCAACGTCTATCCGGGTGGCACCCATCTTGGGTAATTACTTAGCTTTCAGTAGCACTTCTCTGAATTATTAATGTTGCTTATTGCTTCACACAGCATTTAGTTCTCAAACCCACCCCCACCAATGCTGGTTGCTGCTTAGTCGATTCTGATGACAAAAATAACAAATTGGAGGTATAGCTTTTGTTTACCCACAGAACATTAGGCTGGTAGTTATCAAATAAGAACTGTATTACCACCTTAAATTACACTGAAAATAAAATCAATAGCTTATTTAAACACTGGGAAAACATTCACAACAAACATACAAAATATTGCCCTAGGAAAACCAGGGAACAACTTGTAATAAGAGAGACTGTGAACAAAGTCACAAAAAGAAAAGACACAGAAGCAATGCTAGTTTTAGGATGGTATGGTTTCTCTAGATGTAGTGTGGTTTCTTTCTTTCTCATTTAAGATGCTTTATGTCACATCAAGAGAGAAGAAATATGCTGGTGATTCACTGTGTTGCAAAAACAGCTACTGGATTCCAAGTGTCCCTTAATTGTTTCCCCCTGACAATGTATTTTAACTTAGAAAAACTCCACCTGGTAGACTGACAGTTCATCAATACTTCTTTGCAGAGCATGTGAAAAAGTGGGTTCTTCTATAAGTCAGACTCCATGTGAGGTCATTTTGGTCAGTTTCAGCCTGTTCCAAAGCGTTTGTCATCTGAATCAATAGATTTTACTCAAATTACACAATGTGGCAAATGCTTATAGTTTCAAAGAGGAGTATGCAAATCTTGAGAAAACTGATTTTTAGGAGTGGCTAGGGGATTCTGAGAGTGTAATCCAAAGAAGTAATTTTTCCAAGCTCTGAGGATGTGAGACAAACTCTCAAAGCTATAATCTTATCAAACAATTCATAATATGGTTGTATGAGCTGTGTGTGGTGGTAGGGAGTCAGTCTCTCTGAGCTTTGCCCACTAGAGTTCTTTGTTCAGCAAGAACTAGGGAGGTAGATTTGCAGTAGTATATCAAGATTCCATCTGCATGCCAAAAGCATAAGGTGCCTTATCCTACAGCTTTCTGGGTTTACCCTGAAGCTTGGTGGCTGGAATAGCTTAGGGATTCTGTTGATACACTGCCCACTCCCCTGCTCAACAGTTTCTCTTCCTGAGCTAGCTGGAGTAGTCTCAGGGTTGGTGTTGAAATCCCCTTGTAGTGCTGGGGGATTTCAGCATCCATGCTGAAACTGTCCTGTTGGGAGCACCTGAGGACTTCATGTCTGCCATTACAACCATGTGTCTGTCCCAGGTGGTACCTGGCCTTACTGCTGGGCACATGCTGGACCTTGTTTTCTGTACTAGATGGGGTAACTAGTGATCTGGAAGTTAAGGAACTGTTTACAGGTCCATTTGTAGGAAATAGCTGTTAACACTCATGAATCAATTTAACACAGGATCGGCTGAAGCATCAAGCATTTATTTAAAAAAATACGTTTCTGCAGACACGGGTGTTCTCAAGAGAGAAGGACGCCCTCCCACAAAACAACACACATTTTATCCCCTACGCCAGCTTCCCTCCCCTTGGGCAGGACCCAAAAGTTACAACCCTATCAGAATCGCCTAAGAAATGCCCCCTTCACCATATTTACAGTATATATGATCATGCACATAATCACGCTTTAACCTTGTGCTTTCTTAACTCTCATTTGCTATTTCAAAATGCCCATCAACCAGATTCTAACCTCCCATTTTTGCTAAACAATGCCAAATTCTTCTCTAGTTTTTCTTACCCACTTTCAGCTTTTGCTGACCTTCAGTCTGCCTAAGCGGGTGCCTCCCCAAAAAGGAGTACATTCATCTCACTATTGAATCCTTATCTCTATGTGCCTGGTTCCCTTTCGCTCCAAGGTCTCCTTCAGCTGCCAACTTCTAAAATTATGTTTCTTTAGACTCCATTGTATTTCAAAAGCTCACATACTAAAGTATATGTGTGTAAATATATTTAAAATGTGTTATAATCTATAAGCCAATACATATGTTAGTAATACTTGTTAATAATATTGCAGAAACTAAAATATATTTTACTTCTCACAAATTCCCTCCTCTTTTCTTATTAGAATTTTTAGTTCCTGCATTGTTAAAACTGTTGCAACATACTTTTCTCTTTAAAATTATTTTTGTTTCACCATGTGTTTTTCTATTACCATTTCTGACCCAAGAACGTGAGAGACACTTTGAGACCTGAGCAAATGGTTCAGACCTACAGTACTCCCCCCAACTAGGCAAAATTTTCAGCTGACAAGGGAATGGGGATGTGCAGAAGTCCTTTACCATAATCCCCGGGCATTCTGGCAATGCCCATCCCTCAGCAACTTCTCCTGATAATTTGTCCTTTATATCATGAGCCATCCTAATGAGTGTATTTCCATAAGTCCTCAAACAGACATAACCCAGATATGCATACTAAGATAACTACTAATACTATGATTGAGTAAATTATGAAATCACTATCTTCCATTTAACTCCACCTCAGTGTTCTCAAGTCAGGATAAGGATTTCCAGCATTTACTTCTGTTAATACATAATCAACTTTGTTTTCTCTTCCACCTGATCTAATTTTTACAGTCACTGGAACAACTCGAGGTCTCCTTGGATCCCCTGAAATTGGCTGATAAACAGCTGTATGAGTACTTATTTTCGGTCCCACTTCTCCAGTCATTTATTAGTCTTTAGGCAAAATTATACAGTTCAGTCCTCCTTTCTCTCTCAAAGTCAGTTTATGACCTGGTCCTCTCCGAGCCTCCCACTTGTTATCTGGATATGGTATCAAAAGTCCTCGCCTATGGCCTCCCTGTTCTGCAACTTCACTCTACTGTGTTACACCCACGGCTCTACCACTTGTAGTTTCACCGCTGCTGGTGTAGTTAACAACACCGTGTATTAGCTGTTGTCCTTGAGGCCTTCCAGCGGGGCTGCAGTTGTTGTTTTTCCAGGCTTGCATCAGTGCCTGGTCTCCAGGCTTGAAATTGTGTAGACTCTCGGACAAGGACAGTGGGACCTGCTGCAGAGCTGCTCTGTGTAGAGAACACAAAACTTGGGACAGTTTTTGCACATAACTTCTTGGACTGACTTCCACAATCTCATGCATACTTTCAATGGGATGTTTTCTCAATAGAAATGATTGCCCATAGAGTACTACCTCCTGAACCCTTTAACCTCCACCTATCCTATTAGTTAGTCTACTATAACCAATAGGTATTTCCACCTCTGTATCAGGGAACTTTTGTGTAATCTATCTGCATACTCTGGAAGGGTCTGAGTGCCCATTCCCTCCCTCCTGGGTGATGTTTTTGCATTTTCTTTCTGCTCACTTGCTGACAAGTCACAAATCTATCACAAATTTGTTTAGCAACAGTGTATATTCCTATGCATCTATAACTCTGTAACAAAGTATCACATAATGCCTGGGTACCCCAATGATTTTCCTGATGTAAAGTGGCCAAGAGTTCCCCTGCCAGTTCTTCATTGTTAATTGCCTCCCACTCAGGAGAACCCACTTTCCCTCCTGAGTTTTTTCTTTTTACTTTTTCTTTTATCTTATTTGAATGAATATAGGGACACCAAGGCATTTGAGTGAGGTATCAACACCCTAATATGCATTTTCTCTTGTAAATCTGCCCCTTTTGCAGCCCCACCTGCCAGCTTGTTCCTTATAGCCCTTGGAGAGTATCCACATCAAGTACATGAACTACAGATATCTCCAGAGTAAATTATAGTTCATCTAGTACTTGAATAATTAATTGCTCATGTGCCAATTCTTTTCCTCTATTGTTAATTAGTCCCCTTTCCTTTCAAAAAAAATTATTATTATTATTATTATTTTCAACGTGTGCACTTCTCCAAGAGCATATTGGGAAATCTGTGAGCTGTCTCTTCTATTTTTCAGAATTTGCAATGCCTGCTTTAGTGCTTGTGTTGACCATGTGTTTGGTAGTTCCTCAGCATCTAAGACCTCTTGTGTGATTCCATCAACTACTGCATATGTATGCTCCATCTATAAACAATTCCATCCCCCCTTAGGAAGGGGGAATCCCCCAAATTGAGCCTTATTTTTGTTTGGTATTCAAAGATGTCTCATGGATAGGATCTGTTTGTTCCTCTAAATTCAGCTGGATTCACACAAGAGTCTGTAGTTAGCACCAAATCATGTTTTTGTTTTTTTCCTTCAGTAATATAGCCTCATATTTAAGAAAAAAACATATAAAAAATATCCTTGGATCTGTTTACCATTTTACCCCTTTGTGTTAAGATAGTCCTGGCTGAATGTGGAGTGCTTATTGTGACTTCAGTTTTCCTCTGATTTCTTTATCCTAGTTATCAAAAAATCATCCACATACTGTAATAGAACAATTCCCTGGAGAACTGGGAATTTTTCCAAAACCTCCAACACCTTCCCAAATAGGTTTGGGGATGCTCCCACTCAAAGGCAAACAGCTTTTCTGAGCGAGGGGGCATGTCCAAAAGGTATCCTTTAAATCTATTACATAGCCCACTCATGATCATGAGGAATTTAAGACCACTGGGTGTCTTAGGTCTTACACAAGATGATGAGTCCCATCTGGCTTTTTCACGGGGATGATGGGAGTATTATTTTAACTACTGAAGACCCATCAGCTGCTGTACCAGGGTCTCCTTTTCCTATTTAGCAATTGATCCACACACACCCCATCCTGTACTTTCACCATAGACCTCAGAATGAACAGAGCCAATGTTGCACAGATCAGCCCAAGATCAGCCCAAAATTGACAGCCTCTCCATTTTTCACTAGACTGCTTAAAAAGAAGAGACATACAACACCATGTTTTATATATCTCTCCCCTTGGACACACTTCTCTATACTATTCTTCCCCAGTTCAGTTGTTACTCTCTTTTCTATTATTAATCCTCCATTTTTGTACAAATACTTTTTTTACCTAATCCTCACATGTGTTTATATATATATATATATATTTTTAACCAATCCATTACCCCTTTCCATTCTCTTTCAAAGTTCTGGAGAAATTTGGTTCTGCTTTGTTTTAGAGAACATGCCAATTTTCCAGTCTCAACTGTATCCAATACTTTTAGTTTCCATTCTTATAAATTACTTTCTAATTATTGTTGTTATTGTTGTTGTTATTATTTTCAATGCTAAGTATAATCCTAGTGACTTTTACAAAGGGTTTTTTTTTCCTCTAGTATTACTTTGATGTCATTTGCTACAAACAGTTTTTTTCCCCCCCACACTGAAAACATTCCTGTTCTCCTACTTTCCATTCTACCTTCCCTTCTCACAGCCATTTCTATAAATCTCTCTCTCAACCGCTTCCCTTTCCTCATTGCCTAGCCTCCGCTCTCCCTTTGAAATAAGAAACCCTCCAAAAAACCTGACTTTTCTCCTTGCAATAACTTTCCTTTGCACTGCACCAACTTTGTATCTCCCAGAGAATTGAGCCTATTCCATCATGGCAAAATTTCCCTTTTTACTTTTTGGGATTTTAAATGACCAACTTCTCCATCCTGAAAACATTTCTGGAAAAAAAATTGTGGCCAGCTCTAAAAGCAGGAGGGTGATAAATCACTCACTCCTAAAAGTGCCTGGCTATAACTCTTGCAAGCCCCTGCAAGCCCCCAGCCTTCGCTTACACACCTCCTTTCCCAAGACTGAAAAAAAATTGTACGCCTGCTTAGGCAAACACTACCTCCTTCTCCCACACACACCTCTCTCCTTGCCTGATTTCTTGCAAGATACAGAGAGCGAAAACTTAAAAATCCTGCCTTCTGTAATTTAACCTCTAACTCTCAAATTTGGACTTTCTTTATCTTTCTTACATTGCTCGACTTCCTCCTTAACTTCTGATACAAATCTTTACTTTTCTCCTGAGGCTTTTGTTTAACAACGGCTGCCTCAAGATTCCTCCTCCTCTGCGTCTAGTTGATGCAGAGGCTGATTCTGGGTCTCCCTGCCTGTGAGAAACCCTGAGGTTTGTCTGGTGGTGAATCCAAAACTGGGAAAGGGAGGCTGCAGGCAATCAAGAGGGTCCCAGTATTTAAGATCAAGCCTCCTCTTTTCCTTTTCTGATCTTAATTCCTCCTCCCTTGATTTTAAGGGGTAGAGATTTACTATTCTCTACCAGCATTTAGCATAACCCTGATCTAAAGGTTTGTTTTCTCATTAGCATGCTGATTTGATTTCTGCTATAGCCAAGCTTGTTTTTCTCCAGCATCAGTCCCTATGGACTATTGGACTGAATGCTAGGGAGTTTGGCATTCGCCTCTCCCTTCTTTTTCTCTCTTGGATGTCCTAGTTTCCCATAGTGAAGCCTCCAGAGGTCACACACTCGATGCTTTATTCCACACGCTTCGTCTGTCTGGCCTCTGATCCCCTCACGGAGAGCCAAAAGCACAAATCAAGACTGCCACTCGCTCCGCACCTTAGGTACGTCTCACTCTCTCACCTCTGAATTCACTATTCCCGGCCACCAAAGGCAGTACTTAATAGTCAATTTTCTTACCTTTGGTCTGTATACAGAGTTTCCTGGCCAAAGCGCTTCCGGTGTGTCCTTTCTCTCTCTCTCTCTCTCTCTCTCTCTCTCTCATTCACACACACTCTCTCATTCTTAATGCTTCATCCGATCCTCTGCCCCTGGGCACAACCAGTCAAAGGGCTGTGGAGAAGACAGAAGATAGGACCGTCTAAAAGAGAGACGGGGCGCGCCTCCCCTCTTCTGTCAACACACACAGGTTGCCTCCGATGGATGAAGATCCTGGGCAGGCCCCCATCTGTAGGAAATAGCTGTTAACACTCATGAATCAATTTAACACAGGATCGGCTGAAGCATCAAGCATTTATTTAAAAAAATACGTTTCTGCAGACACGGGTGTTCTCAAGAGAGAAGGACGCCCTCCCACAAAACAACACACATTTTATCCCCTACGCCAGCTTCCCTCCCCTTGGGCAGGACCCAAAAGTTACAACCCTATCAGAATCGCCTAAGAAATGCCCCCTTCACCATATTTACAGTATATATGATCATGCACATAATCACGCTTTAACCTTGTGCTTTCTTAACTCTCATTTGCTATTTCAAAATGCCCATCAACCAGATTCTAACCTCCCATTTTTGCTAAACAATGCCAAATTCTTCTCTAGTTTTTCTTACCCACTTTCAGCTTTTGCTGACCTTCAGTCTGCCTAAGCGGGTGCCTCCCCAAAAAGGAGTACATTCATCTCACTATTGAATCCTTATCTCTATGTGCCTGGTTCCCTTTCGCTCCAAGGTCTCCTTCAGCTGCCAGCTTCTAAAATTATGTTTCTTTAGACTCCATTGTATTTCAAAAGCTCACATACTAAAGTATATGTGTGTAAATATATTTAAAATGTGTTATAATCTATAAGCCAATACATATGTTAGTAATACTTGTTAATAATATTGCAGAAACTAAAATATATTTTACTTCTCACACATTGTCATGAAGTGGAGTCAAACTGGCTTCCTGGTTTTCCACAGGGGTGGTGGTGATGAAACTCGTGAGAAGACAACTAAACAAACAGTGGCAGATTGAACACAGGCTAAAGCTTATTTGAGGGCCTAATTTATGGCAATACAAGCAGCAAGGACAAATTTCTTCCCTGACTCTATTGTGTCCATAAGGAGAGTTGTTTTGAGTGATCAGGAGTCTTTTACAAACAGGCCCAAGAGAGGAAAATCCAGATCACTTGATGGCCCTCTTCATACAATTTGCCCAGAACTTTGCACATAACATTGTTTGGATCCACTCTAACTTGGAAGCCATAACTGTTGCAGATGTAACTTTGGCCCCTGCTTGTCCAGTGACAATGGATAGTTTTCAATTTGTGTAATCTGAGGATGTGGACAGGATTCTTGGAGAGGTAAGAGCCAACACATCTGGTTTAGATTCTTACCCTTCCTTGTTTATGTAAAAAAGCTAGAGAAGGAGTGGCTGAATGGGTTGCTAAAACAAGGCAGAGTTCCAGTTTGCCTGAAGGAGGCTGTAATAAAACCATTACTTTAAAAAAAGTATGGCCTGGATCATGCTTTTTTTTTTTTTAATTTTTAGAGACTGGCCAATAATTATCCAGATGAGATAACAGAATAATTTGTTACTGCAGTCTAGGCCTACCCGGAGATAGCACTTGATATCACTTTGATATCAAACAATTTGGCTTTCCTCTGCCACCCCGCTCCACATGTTTGTGAGGCCACCGGACAAGCACGCAAACAGGCACGGCTGATAATTGCTGGACATTCCATTCTCCACCCAGGCAGGCCAGATACAGCCGGTTCGTCGCTTCAGGGACCTGTCCGGCAAACACCTCATTGCATCTGCGCGATACTAACAAAGGCTCCCTGCCCCGAGCAGGCAACCCGACAAAGCTGTACTAAGCGCTCCGCATTTGCATACTGGCTACACTATTGTTAATTCGGCTCTGATTCAATCATGCTAAATTCTGACCTTTCCAAAGCTTTGTCTCGTGCCTAAAACGCATTGTTCTCACCGAGTAAGGCATAGCCTGCATTCAGAGACCACCCTCAGATTGCTCCTGAGTTCCATCCCGCCTTGCCGCTGCCCTGCTTGGCGAGCTTTCCCCTCAGTTCCAGCAACTGAGACTGCTCAACCCCGGATCGCTTCACTCTCAAAGTCCAGGACTACGAGACAGGTGTCGTATCACTCATTTCCCTCTAAAAATCCCTATTCAAAGTCAATCTCTGATTCCTTAGTTATCTGTGTGACTGTGGTGTCCTTAATATTTGTCTGTATTTAATAAACATCATTTTTATTGTTTTAACCCATCTGGCTGCTTGACTGATCTGACCCCGTAGACGCTGGGTTGCAAGATCCTGCTAAGTTATCCCGCCTCTTGCTAGCTTTAGTGAGTGCTCCAGCTAATTTTCCCCTAAGTTGTGTTGTTGTTTGTTTATTTAGGTGTCCCTCCCGGGACCCCCAGCAAACAGGGTAACAAATTATCTCATCTGGATAATTATTCGTCAGTCTTTAACATTCCATTTTTAGACAAGGTTCTGGAGCTTATGGTGTCCCTCCAGCTCTAGGGGTTTCTAGATGAGATGAATTATCTAAATCTATTTCAATCTGATTTCAGGTGTCATTGCCTTGATAAATGACTTACACCAGGAAATAGGAAAGGGGAATGTGTCTCTTTTGATTCTGCTTGATCTCTTGGTGGCTTTCAGTCCTATCAACCATGATATCCTTCCTGGGATAGGACCTGGGGGCACTGTTTTACAGTTGCTTTGTCCTTCCTGGAGAAGTGAATCCAAAAGATCATGCTGGGGGACTCCTGCTTGACCCTTTGGCAGTTTGCCTGTGGGGTCCCTGGAGGCTCAGTTCTTTCTCCCATGCTATTTAACGTATGCGTGAAACTGCTGGGAGAGGTTGTTGGGAGAGGTTGTGTCCATGGACTGTATTTGGCTGATGCCAAATAAAACATCTTAATCTTCAAGGTATTGCAAGATTATTTGTTCATATTATATATTAGTTGCATTTATATTATATACTAGCATACTTACCTGGTGTTGCCCAGGGTTTTTATTTTCCTCTTAAGAACTCACCAAATTGTCTTCTTCATTTCCTGTAACTTTGCTCCATATTTCCCAATGCAATCTGTATTCAGAGTTATTTACATACACAGTTTGAGTTCCTGACGGAGTACACTGTCTTCCTCCTTGCTGCTAGGCCTTGTCTCCATAACAACCGGCCTATTTCAGTACCTGTAACTCATTCCCATATTCCCCAATCCAATCTGTATTCAGAGTTGTTAACATTCAGAGGTTGGGTTCCTGAGTTTGGGTTCCTATTCTCCTTCCTGCTAGGCATTGTCTACATAGCAACCGGCCTATTCCATCACCTGTAACTTTTCCCTGGTGACGTTGATGTACTGGCTTTTTATTTTTTTTGCTTTCTGTTGAATTTGTGCAATGGCTTTACGTTTTTCTGGAAGCCTTTTTTTGTTTTGAATTTCAACTGTAAGATTCCTCACATATGGAACCCATACAATCTACTGTGTGCGGTGAGAAGACCTTTTAACTATGTTGTACATGTCACTTTAATTTGTCTCACATATGTCTCCCAAAAGTTTTCTGGCATCTTTATTGATGGTAGGCCTCATCTCCATAGCAAGCCACCTGAGACCCAAGAGCTCTTTGGTGAGAATTCTAAAGGCTCCTCCCTATAATGCCAACCCCAGGATTCCATAGAATCTTCACATCCAGCCAATCATATGAGGTCTTCTCACTTCACACAGCCAATCGTATGAGGTCTTTGCCTGCCTGACAGACAAACAAACAAACATTGACTTTTATTTTGTAGATTAGTTGCATATCAGTATCCTGTTTTTCCCCCCAGTGAGCTCAAGGTAGTGTACAGCAAAGTTGTAGTAATAAGGTAGCAAAAGAGAGCATTGACCCCCTCAAAACAATTCCCCTCCCACCACAAAATTTCCTTCAGTTCCCAGATTTTTAGCATTGTAGTTTGAGTATTTAGAAATACAGTTTAGGAATCTGAAGAAGAAGATATGATAGGATCTTACAAAAGCCCAACACCAACATTTCATCAGCTTCATGAAGCATCGGTCATGTACTAGGAAACCTTTCCAGGCATTGCACGCTTAGCATGCTGCAGGATTCACCTCTAGTGCCTCTACAGCTGCATGTGACAATTCGTTCTCAACTTTGACGCATGTGCTGATGCCATACAGGCATCCAATGCATCAGCAGAGAAAAATAAATTTAGTCATCTTGGCTTGTCAAAGTAACATATTGGAAGGAATTTCTCTGCAAGTTTGCAGTGGAATTTCTGCTCATTAGACTTTATTAATAGTTCATATCACTATAATAGGATGACATGCACTTGCGTGATCAGAGGGTGACGGCCGCCCAAATAAAACACAGGCCCTTTCCACACCAGGCAATTAGAATGGGGCAGTGCGTCCTCTCATGGCGGTCGTTTGCACCTTGGAGCGGATTAGGAGTGGACTACTTAGCAGAGATCCGCACCTCAGTCTGCTCCAGAACAATCCCAAGTGGTCCTTCAGCGTGTTTTCTAAAGATCGCAAAAAACAGGTCTTTATTTTCCTGGAACGTGCCATTGCATTCCTGCTCCCTTGTGCAGATTCGCAGGCTCGCACCAATGCGAGCCTGTGATCTGCGGAGGACAGGCTTTAGGCATGGCAAGCTTCAGTGGTTGGTCAGGACCCATGACCAACCGGAAGCCGCCATTTTGGAAGCTGGAAGGTGCCATTTTGGAAGCCAGAGCAGTGCGGATCTACAGACCTTGCACTGCTCCAATTCACCCTGGACCAAGGAAGAGCCATGCGGAAGGGCTTCAGGGACAGTCCGCATTGCTTCGGACCCCAGAAGAAGCAGTAGGTAATGGCACGGAGCGATTCCCTCACCTCCTGCGGAAAGGGCCACAGACACAAAATTGAAGAAGAAAGGCCACAATTTTATTGGCTACAAAGGCAAATGGGGTTTTTGTATGTATGGGTATGGATCCAGGCACCGATCAACCCACCTGTTGACTGATGAACCCAACAGACCAGCCTAGAGCCTAGTGCCTTCCCAATGGATGAGGCACTCCCACCACCAGGGGGTGCCTGTTGCATGCCCACCTGAGCTTGGCATGCTTGCTGCCCGATGCACCCTCTAAGCCCAATGGGGACCCAAGACGTCCCTTTCCATGTGGGAAAGCAACCAGCTGTCCCAGATCTAATATCCATGCAACCGCCTGCAAGCTGTGATGAAAAAGAGAAAAAGAGAAAAAAACCAAACATCCTAGAGGGTGTGTGAGCTGGACTGGTGCACCGCCAGAGCTTGCCTTGGCTAAATGCCGAGGGGGCAGACCTGAGGGAGACCTGCAAGTTCCCTCCAGCCCCCAGCTCAGTCAGCCAATGAATTCAAAGCCTGGCGCCTTGAACTCATTGGCTGACCCCAAGACAAAAGGGGGAAAGTTCTCGGGCATGCACAGGGGTGCGCCTACCAGAAAACCTGGCTGCCGTGACCAGGCCATGGGAGGAGAAGCCGCCCAGCAGCCCCCCGTGTCTTGACACCCGAAAGTGCTGAACGGTGAGTTGTTCAGCACAGTTACTTCCTAGTCTCTGTTACTTAGACTACACAACTATTTTTTTAATTTTAATTGATTGGCTTTTTGAGGAGCATCATAACATATCTTCTAAGTAAAATATTAATTGGGAGTTATTTTTGTTGTTACCCATGAAGTTTCTTCTCCACAGAAACCTCTTTTATAATGACTGATGCCCCAAATCTTCTGCCCTCCCAATTTTTGTCTCTGCCTGCACCCAGTGAAATCTGTCTCGCTACATACCTGCATAGTTGGTTCTCGTCCTCCTTCTTTTATCCTTATAACAAATCTCTGAGGAGGCCAGATGAACAGAGAGTAAATGACCCAGAGTGTTTTGTGAGGATCTAGTATGACACCACACTGTAATAGTAGTTTCTGCCTGCCAAGATACACTTTGTTGAAAGATGGAAATGTGATTAAACACCCTCAAACTGGATGCTTTCCAGCTAGCCCTTCAACACAGTTTCTCTGGTGGCTAAATGGGATATTCATACAGATGATTTAGTTATCTATTTTGCTCCTGTGAACAGGTGACTGCAAGGCACATGCACACCACAGCCACACCACACACCACACTCAGTACATAAATATAAATATAAAAGAGAGACTGGAAAGATGGATGATCAAGAGGTAAGATATCATGAAAAGTCTTGAGGAAGATCCCATGTATTTTACTTCAGTCCTGAAGCCTTTCCAAACTGAGCATAGGAAAAGCTGCAGCTGAAGGATCTGGCCCCTTAGTGTTTGTTATAAGCTTAATATGTGCCAAGGCCTTCTGAAGAACTGAGCGATGAGACTTCCTGCTGTTTTATTTTGCAAGAGCTGATGATGTTGGCGCTTTATTTTGCCAAGGGACAAAAATATAGTAAACTGACACAGTGGGTTATGGGCTCACTATGTTAAACCAGAGACTGAGAATGCCTATTAGTATTGCTCGTGTTAATCACCCCTTAAAGGGTAATCATATTTTGTTTTTAGCTGCCAAGCCTCTCCTGTCTACAGAGATTAAAGGCATAATAACAGTATACAATGGCAACCTGTGTAAATTGCCTGATATGGTGTACACAGGGAGAAAACACCCAAGGCTATGACAACAACAAACATTGGAAGTTAAAACAGTCTAAAAATACCTGATGGATGTACAGAAGTAGATGTTTCCCTTCCTGAACAACTAGGTCTCAATAAAGAATCCCTACAGATTTAACCTTTTTGCTCTTTTATACTTACACATTACACATTGCATATTGATTGAGGAAAGGCTGGAAGCAAGAGGCATGAAATTACAGAGGAGAGACTGAAGTGTTGAAATCACAACTGGAGATCTAAGGGGCAGGAGCAGCTGAATTGAAAACTGTGATGTGTTGTGCTGATATCTGTTGGAATCCCATTAGTACATTGTAATAAAAGAATTTTGCATGACTGGATATTTATATGTAGATATTATCCAGTGGTAGCTATAAGACCAGGTAGCGATGGAAGCACAATTTGGTACCATCTAGTAGGTTATAAGTTATTAGTGTGAGTAAGGTTATGCTGTGCTACTCAGTTTTTTAAACCTAGTATGTACACTTTGGGAATCATTGTTTAGTCATTTTTAAATCTGTGTCCATGTATTGTTAATTGTTATAGTTAATTGCGTACTCTATATTTACTGTTATTTCAGTATTGTTTATATGAGCAGAATGTGTAAAAAAAGAGATAAAATTAGTCAGGAATGACTTGTTTTTTTTGAGAATCCCATGTTGACTTTTAGTGATCATGTTGTTCCTTTCTAAGTGCTTACAGACTGTGTGTTTAATGATCTCTTCTAGAATTTTTCCCAGTATTGATGTCAGGCTGACTAGGTGGCAATTGTTCATGTCCTTTTTATTTCCCTTTTTTGAAGATAGGGACAATATTTGCCTTCCTCCTGTCTTCAGGCACTATTCCCGTTCTCTAGGAATTCTCTGCAATTGTTGCCAGTGATTCTGAGATGACTTCTGGTAGTTCTTTTAATACTCTTGGATGTAGTTCATCTGGTCCTGGAGACTTGAATTCATTTAGTGTAGCCAGGCATTCCTGTACTACCTCTTCTCCTATACTGTGCTGTGTTTTCCCTACTGTATTGTCAGCACCGTTGTGCCCAGGCAGAACATTGTTTACCTTCTGGGAGAAGACTGAGGCAAAGAAGGTGTTGAGTAGCTCTGCCTTTTCTGTGTGACCTATTAGCAATTCACCATCTTCTCCATGCAGAGGCCCTACCATTTCCTTGTTCTTGGTTTTGCTATGGACATAACCAAAAAAGCCCTTCTTGTTGTTTTTAACCTCTCTAGTAAGCCTGAGCTTGTTCTGCATTTTTGCTTTTTTAACTTTCTTCCTACACTTCCTGGCTATATGTTTGAATTCCTCTTTGGTGATTTCCCCCTTTGTCCACTTCTTGTAAATGTCCCTTTTAAATCTTAGTGCTACTGAAAGTTCCTTAGACATCCGTCGTGGATTCTTTAGACACCTCCCATTTTTCCCTCCTCATTGGAATTGTTAGAAATTGTGCCCTCAATATCTCACTTTTAAGAAACTTCCATCCATAATGAACTCCCTTCTCCTTTAGTATTCCTGACCATAAAATCACTCCCATTATTTTCCTAAGTTTTCTGAAATTAGCTTTCTGAAAGTACAGAATATATATCTGACTATGTTTGGCTTCTCTTTTCTGTTGTATAATAAACTCCAGGAGAACATGGTCACTTCCACCTAAGGATCCAGCCACACACACATACACCCAACCATTAACCAGGTCTTCATTGTTGGTTAGTATCGGATCTAAAAAAGCTGTTCCCCTTGTTCCCTCTTCCACCTTCTGGACTATGAAATTGTCTGCAAGGCAAGTGAGAAATTTGTTGGATCTGATACTCTTGACAGAGTTTGACATCCAACACATATCAGGATAGTTGAAATTTCCCATGAGTGCTGTATCTCTCCTTTCTGAATGTTTTGTCATCTGTTCTAGGAAGGCATCATCCAAGTCCTCAGTCTGACTTCGGTGGTGGTAGTGGTGGTGGTGGTCTTTAGTAGACCCCCACAATGACATCATCGTTGTTTCTTTCCCCTTTAATTCTTACCCAGATGATCTCAATCTGGCTTTCAATTTGGAGACTCAAAAGTAAATGGTTAAACTGCTTCTATACATAGTTGAAATTTGATATTCAGAGCTAAAAATATCTTGATTATTAAATTATAGCCCTCTCACACATCAAAATGGGGTACTTTATAACATCTTGCGTTGTATCTGTACCAAATTTCATGCTATAATGGATCATATTAAATTACAGAACCAAGCTACAAATAATTTACCTCTGATTTATTTAAACTATATAGCCTTTCCATTGTATTCTTTTCAAGGAACACCATTCATGCTCTTATCATTAATTTTTAATAGATTCTTGGGCTGAAATATATTTTGTACAGGAAAAACTTAGCTCCTCTTGAGATCATTAAATGAGCAGGGCATTGTGAACTGGCCAGTTATCAAAGTTCAGACCATTAGTAAAATAGTTACACAGTTTTAAGGAAAAAAGGCTGAAATGTTATGCACAACTCCGTGGAAATATGCTTCAAGAACTATGCTTATGGTACTTCCATAAACAATAAGCTGGTAACATGTAACATTTGTAATGCATGGAATATGCTGTTTTGCTGATGAGCACAGAAAACTGCTCCTGTTCTAGGATTTCATATATCTGCCACCAGGTTGGCTATGCAATTTTCCAATGCCATTCTTGAGCAGCAATTAAAATATACAAGTCACATCTAAGAGAAATGCATGAGAAATATCTCAATAATAACACTTTAATTCTTCTCTCCTGTGATGAATGTGTGTCAATAACTCATCTTTGTGCCTGGGACCTGAAATAGTGTAGCTTTCCACTTGGACCTGATTCTTCTTATTTCACATTATGGCTAGTCTACATTTTTGCCCTAAAATGGCAAAGATTACAAACAAGTTCCCTCTTAACTTTATTCCTGACACAGTTTCACCAGATCAAATGTCATTTCATGTTTTGGAAAAATACGATGTTAATTTCTTTAGAATTCTTATTAGGAGCATCTATTGAGCAATCAAAATATCTATGCCTGTAATGTCTACATCATTTTCTTGGCTATCTGTTTTACTGATGTTTATCTTTCTGCTGATTCTATGATGTATGTTCTAATTGTAACCAGTTGTACTGATGGAACATTAGAATATTATGGTGACACCACAGTAGTTATGCAGTATACTGTTTATAAGCAAAACAAGTCCTAGGATCATATCACACTTCAGCAAAGAAATGTCAGTAAGATTCAGTACAGAATTCCTGTACTATAGTCGCCTATGTATTTAGCATGATTATAGATGTATCCTTCAAAATCACCATAATATAAGACAAAAGACAACAGAGATGTGCATACAGCAATTACACATAGATGCCAATGTGGAAATAATTACTATAATTTACACAGAAGCACAATACATCTCATCATCATGGGGATGAGAGTGACCTGTATTCTCAACTGAGCTTGGAAATAATTAGTTAACTAAGTCATTATGCTATTACTTTGGTAGTTTTTTTTCTAGTGACATGATTTAATTTACTAAATTTCCTGATCAATGTTGCTCAAGTCAGTCCTCGTATGCTAATGAGGTAAATGTTTTTTTTTTTTAAGTGTTAAAATTCTTTTGAGTGACTGGCTCTTCCTCTGGCAGATTCAGGAAGACAAGAAGATCTGAGGAGGAGGAAGAGGACAGAGACTGCAGGAAATACGTCACATGAATCTGTTCCTGGGCAGCAGAATCAAACAGAAGAAGAGCTGGGAAGCAATTGAAGTAAGCATTCTAGAGCCAGTGAACAAGACAGAATATAAAGGAATGGCTCCTAGAAAAGAATGGGGCGATTTTTTTTAGTGATTAAGTGGCCATGGCCACTACAGCATGTCAGACTTTTAGACCTAAAAGTATGGCATCCCTTCACCACACATATTAAGTCTTTCTGAGTGCTGAGGGTTGCACTGTGACTGTCTTTACTTTTCCCTCTGTGTTCATTTTATTCGGTATTATTATTATTATTATTATTATTAAATTACAATAACACCTTTTGTAATCCTTCATCCAGAGAGCCATAATTGTCCACTGCTGATGTAGATTAATGGTGAGCTAATGATCCAAGGCAGTTT